>VZTO01026101.1:44129-130883 GCA_013400615.1 Syrrhaptes paradoxus
GGTGCTTAATTACACTCAGTTTCCATTGTGCAGCTTCTCTCTCATCTGAACCCGTCTGTCCTCAGCTGCATCTCGTTAGACCTTTGTCTGCCCGACAGCAGAGCCGTCTGCTGCCAGAGCTCCCTTCCCTGCACACGCACTTACAGCAAAGCACCCTCCTTCCGCAGCCTGCCTCCGACAGAAAACAGAGATCTCTCCTGCAGGCTCTCACCTCGGGGCACGATTTCTCTCTGTAATCACCTCGCAGCTCTTCCTGACTCTCGGGTACCTGTTAGCGTCCAGCACAGCAGAGCCCCTGCTGCAGCCACACGGGTGGGAGATAACGCCCGACTCCGGCCATGGAAGGAATCAGCCCTCCCGGCCCCGCGGGAAGCACCCCTCTGCCCTCGCAGGGTCCCCAGTTCCCAGCAAAGCTTTCTCCTCCCTGTATCAGCACTCCATGGGACTTGGCTTTTCATTTGCATTCATTATCTTCAGCTGTTTTCTTTCACTCATTTACATCTTCTCCTAAAATCCTTCCTCCCAATGACACGCTTCATAACTATTTTCAGCATTGTGAAATCAGCCCTTTGAAACCCCCACGTTCCTCCGTCTATGGATGTGGATTTTACTGTGCTCATACGTAGGGAACAGCCACAATCCCCAGCACCAGAGTTACACCGAAGGTCCAGCTCAGCAGCCAGCCCCTCTGTCCAAACGGGGGCCAGCGCAGAACGCCTGGACGCAGCTCTGGAGTCAGGGAGCTATCAGGTACGGTTTACGAAAATGTCACGGAAGTTTTAGTTCCGGTAGCATGGGACCTCCAGCACACGTCACTCTGAGCAGAACACCCCACGCAGACCTGGTTCTTTTCTCCCTCCTCCTCCAGAGCAGCCTGGGGCTGACCCTCCTGCTCCATCCCACAGCGACCACCCGCCACCGTCCCACCTCCCGCTGCGACAGCCGTCACCATGCGCCTGCGGCCCCTTGCTGCTGAGCTGTCAGCAGAAGTGCCACTTTGATGGGGACCGACCTTACACCACATTTGCCCCCAGCCTTTCCCAGAGGGGTACAACCCAACCCTGTCCTGGTTATAAGCTTTCCAGTGACAACTGTCCAGGTAACTGTCCCAGCAGGTCTCAGCAACAACACAGAGTTCAAGCAGGCTCTCATAATGAGGAATTCTGCATCTTCTTGATTGTTACCCAAGCTCCTGGCACCGACACACAGCAATCAAATAACTCTGTTAATGCACCTTTCCTAATTCCTTACTGCACAGACAGGAACACCTCGAGATCCCACCACCCCTGCTCGCCGTCGGGGTTTATAAGCACAGGCAGAGACTCAGGTGAAGATATTCCAAGTGGTGCCTGAAATCGTACCAAAGCTCTCCCCAGTCCCCCCACAACAGGGATAAAAAACTGCTGCTGCAGAGATGCTGCCCCGAGCCAGACCTCTTTGAGAACCAAAGCTCCCTCCTAATCAAATTGTCGTGCCAATAACTGTCTTTACCATCACTGTAATTAACCTCATGCATAAAATGCAAATGATCAAAACCTTTCTCTTCTCCAGGGCTCTGTGTGACTCAGGAGGAGCAGCGGCTGGTCCATCCCTGCTGCTGGATGCTCCCATCTCCTCCTGGCTCCAGCAGGACAACCCCTCTGTTCACCCCCTCTCCACACAGACCCAAGTCCCCCCCTCTCCTGCCCTCCCTTTTATCTCTTCTCATGGCAGAAAAAACCCACAGCCCCTCACAGACAATTGTCCACAGGTGTCGGGG
The DNA here is from genome assembly GCA_013400615.1 of Syrrhaptes paradoxus. Classification (NCBI taxonomy): domain Eukaryota; kingdom Metazoa; phylum Chordata; class Aves; order Pterocliformes; family Pteroclidae; genus Syrrhaptes; species Syrrhaptes paradoxus. The sequence goes on from VZTO01026101.1 coordinate 45,889, forward strand.
AGGCTGATGCTGAGGCCATCAGCACCACCTGCCCCGTGGACCCTGCAGAGGGGGCACAGGCTGGGCAGACCCAGGTGCAGGGGATGGGGTGCTGCCCTTGCCCCCCCCCGAGGGCAGGGCTTGCTGGGGGAAAAGCACATCTCCCCTCTCGCCTCTGATTTTGGTAAAGCTCCCCTTTGTCGCGATACCCCCTGAGGTTATGCTGAGCCTTGCTCGTCCAGAGAGCCCAGAGATCCTTCTGGCTGATGCTGGGAACACTGTCCCTGCTGCGGGACGGTGGGTCGCCCCAGAGAGAACCACCTGGCAGAAAGTGAGACAGAAACACCGTTTATTTTTGTCATCCCAGACCAAGGCACCAACACCGCCAGGTGACGTGGAGAAAATTAACTCTGAATCTGCCTCGCGAGAGCTATTTGTTTCCAGGTGACATCTGCCCAGAGGTCAGCTCTCGGTGCTGGTGTCTGGAAAAGCAAACACGCAGAGGACCCGTGCTTTCCTCTGCACCTAGCAACAGCGTGGTGCTGTGAACAGAACCAGCCTGGAGCTCTGCAGGAAGTACAGGAGGAGGACAAGCCCTCGGGCTAATTTACAGGGAATGAAAACACTTTCTGCACCGTGTCCTGACACTGCCGCAGCCGTCTTTGCACAAAACAAACCCAAGAGCTGTTGTTCTTTCAGCCAGGCTTTTCCTGCCCTAGAACAGTTCTGAAGTGCTCTCAAGCATCCCCTGTGCTGCTAAATTGCCCGTGGCTGCTGGAGCGTGTCCGCCACAGGGATGTTTAAGCAGAGGTCCCGCCTGGGTGGGGAGGGTGCCGGCTGGGCCACGCACGAGGTGCCACCATCACGGGGCCACAGCAGCATCTGTCTGCGGAGCCTCAACCGCTGCTGCTGCGACTGTGAGACCCAGGCAGCCGATGGCCCTGAGACACCGTTCAGCATCCCGGGCAGAGCCGCGGCCGGGCGGGCATGGGGGCTGCTGGGTCTGCGGTGGGGTGGGCATGGGGGCTGCTGGGTCTGGGATGGGGAGGACACGGGGGCTGCTGGGTCTGCGGTGGGGTGGGCATGGGGGCTGCTGGGTCTGCGATGGGGTGGGCATGGGGGCTGCTGGCCCCACAGGGCATGGCAAGGCAGCGTGTCACCTGCCCACTGGGGAGGGGAGTGGCACAGCGGCTCCTGCCATCTGCATCTTCCCGGTCGGGGTCCCACAGGAGGGGTCCCGGCTGGGGGGGCTGCTCCAGCGAGCTCCAGGCTCCCCGCCCCAGCACGATGCTCTGGCCCCAGCTCCTTCCTTCTGCCCAGGGCCCCGCAGGGACCGAGGAGAGCACGAGGCCACGTCTGCAGGAGGCAGCAGCTGCCTCACAGAGCCATGAGAGCCGCCGGAGCATCCCTTCGGACGCAGCCCTGGTGACCCATGAGGAGAGGATCAAAAAGCCCCTTCCTCGGGCACCGGCTGGCAGCGGTTACGTCTCTTCTCCGGGCTCAGAGCTGTGGCACTGCTGCAGCCCCAGCCCAGCCCAGCAGCACCCTCCGGCTCCCCCTTCCCCGCAGCACGTCCCCGAGGAGCCAGCGCTGTCCCTGCACCAGCGCTCCTGGGACACGGGGTGTCAGAGGCTGGGGACCCCGGCTCGGCAAGCTGACACCATGCGCCTGGTGTTGCCCAACACGGAGGAGCTGTTGCTGGAACAATCAATTTTTAAACATCTCTCTGCCGGCTCCCCTCAGCCCCGCGGTAACTATGGCAACGGTGCTGCAGGCCCCCCTCTGCAACGCGCCGCAGCTGCGCCCGGGGCTGGGGGGGCTCCAGGGGCTCCGGGGGCTGATGGCTCCTGGGCTCTGCCCTGGGACATGCTGCGGGTCACCCGGCAGCTCCGGCCTCTCTGACTACAGGGGATGTTCTCATGCCCCAGGCCCTGGGAACAGGGGATCCCTGGGAGGGGCCATGGTGCCCACCCGAGGGGCTTTGGCACAGCCCTACCCCAAACAAGGGGATCCAGCACGGTCCTACAAAGCAGATTTCCTCTGGCACGTGTGGCTTTTGGCAGTGACTCGAACAGCCCTGGCATCCTGGCAGACCCCGTGTGTCCCAGTCCCAAGCCTCAGAGGAACTCTGGCCAGTGGTTGCTGGGCAAATGCCCCATCCATCTATCCCTCCCTCCATCCATCCGTCCATCTGTCCATCCATCCCTCCATCCATCCCTCCTCCATCCATCCACCCATCCATCCCTCCATCCATCCATCCGTCTGTCTTTCCATCCCCCCATCCATCCATCCCTCCATCCATCCGACGCAGTGCTGCCTCCGGTGCAGGTGCTCACCGACCGACACACACGTCACAAGGTGAGTGAAGAGTAAACCACGCTTATCTTGTTTGCAGAGCTTAATTAAAGGATCAAGTAATTGATACCAGGCTCAGAAGCAAGCATGCACGGCTGGTGTCAGGCACTCTGGTTGCTGCCAAGCCGCCCGCTGGGTCCCCTCGGCACGCACGGTGCTGCGGCGGCTGGCACCATTGCAGCAGAGCTCTTTCCAGGGAGGTGCAGAGGCACAGCACTTGGGGTGCACTGTTGTCCATTAACAGCCCAGTTCGGGTGGTGACCCTGTCCCCACGGCGCCCGCACACAGCCTGGCGCGGGGCACAGCTCCCACCGCCCGCACGGCAGCATCGCTCCCGGGCAGTGGGAGGGGGCTCACCCAGGAGCCCCCCACCCTGTGTAGGAAAGCTCGTGTGTGCCTCGCACGTGTGAACACACAGGTGATGTCCTTGGGCTTCTGAGGGGATGTTTTCCTTGTTTCTCTACCTACCTCCGTTCTGCTCAGCAAAAATGCAAATGAAGTGCTGTCATTAAGTTCACTCTCTCTGCAAAGCAAATGATGTGTGTTCCTCTGTCCCTGCTGCCGCCCAGATTTAGGAGGTGGAGAACAGGGAGGGAGGTGGGTTGGCTGAATCGCAACTTTAATTGGACTCCTCCCCAGACAACATACACTGAGAATTTTTCAAAATCATATAAATCATGTAATATCAATTATTCAATCATTCTGCTAATCTCAAGGCTTCCAGAAGACCTCTCCCGTTGTACAAAAGCTACACACGAGGTATCAATTATTGACAGCCCCGCCGTCAGAGGATTAACACCCAAGAGCACATCCCTTCTGCACCAAGTGGAGCGTGCAGTGCTCCCCGGGGAGGAATTACCTCCACTGCTCAAAGTGCTCTTTGAGAAGCTTCATCACACCGAATTCATCACTGATTTTACAACTCCTCTGCTGTTAGATGCATTTATCCTGCAAACAAATTGGCAGTGCAGCTCCTAGGGGTTTTCCCAGCACTCCAGAGTTCCGTGTAACCCAGGCACATAAGAGAGCGGGCAGCCTGCGTCCCACCGCAGGGTAACCCTCTGCTCTGCCAGCCTCTTGTTTCCCTGCCCCCAGCCCCAAAACAGACCCCTCCATCTGAGCAGGGGTCAGACGTTCATCTTCCCCCCCAAGCCAGGTTTTCCCCGCACAGCCTTTCCCACGCTCTGCTGGGCACCCTGCTCGCAGAGGGGATTTCTCTGGAGCCACCTCCCCGCACCAGGATCCTCTCTGGCCCCCTGCCGCTGTCGGGACAATTTCTGCAGAGGCAGCCCCGCAGCAGGGCAGGCACCTTCCCCGGCGCAGGGTGCACGGCGGACAGGGGCTGAGGCAGATTTTTCCCTCCCAGTTCCGAAAGCACCTGATGCAGCTGCTGCAGGCTGCAAAAAGCCCAGAGCCTGCCAGCAGCATGCAGAGGGTTTGGATGCCTCCCACTGGCAGCAGGGGCAGAGAGAGTTAATTAAAATGCACTGAGCAAGTGTAAAGTTTTATTACAAGACACAGAGGTAGGCTGGTTTCCTTCTCCAACAGACACATCTGCATAATCCAGCCCGGGCTCCTGCAGCTGCACTGTGCTGGGCACGCCGCCGCCACCGATAGTGTTTTCATCTAGTTTATTGAAAAAACACCATCCAAGGTTTAAGCTACATAACAGCCCTGCTGCGCTGTAATGTCTTTGCTTGCTTTCTGCAGACAAATCTAACGGGAAACTCCCAGGCAGTAAGCGACCGTCCTGCAGACAGGCGGGCTCGTCTTCTGCTACCGCAAAACCAGGAAACCTCGGGAACAGGCAACACGACGGCAGGAGGGGAACTGCAGCTCTGTGGCGGCTGCAGCTATTCCCGGTGCTCCCCACCCTGCCAGCGCTGCGCTTGCTGAGCATGGGAGCCTCCAAAGCGAGGAAGGCACAACCCTCCTGCACAGGAGACAGACACGCCTGCGCTGGCGGCTGCAGCTGTTCCCGCCGGGACGAGCTGCACGAGCCCGAAATGTGATGGAGCCAAGGAAATGTGTCAGCCCCAGCAGGCTGAGACCTGCTCCAGCCCAGCCGGGCGCGGGAGCTGCCGTGCATCCGAGGGGGTCTGGCACCCCCCAGCACTGCGGGGCTGAGTGTCCCTCTGCTGTGGCCGGAGCAGGCTGCAGGGGTGTTTTCCAGCAGGAAGCAAATGGAAGTGGGAGGATCAAAGGGCAGCAGCATGAGCAAGGAGTAACTCAAGCTCTGGACGCGTGGAGCTTGGGGCGATGCTCAGCCCTGAACTCTGCCCGTGCCCCTGCTGCCAGGCGGGGAGGAGAGCACCGGCGCGAGGCAGGGCTGTGCATCCCGCTCTGGCAGGACAGAAGATTGCAGAAAGGGGGAAGGAGATGGTGCTGCCTCATTAATCATGATAAAGAACAGGCTTAAAGAGAGCCTGGCTTTCAGCACAGTAATTAATGAGCTCTTTAATTTTAGGCTGTAACATCCAAACTACCCCATTAGGCAAAGAGCAGCTCAAAGTGTCCTTCTGTGTGCTGTCAGGGGGATGCACGGGGAGCTCTGGAGCACGGAGCACACGGGGCTTCTCCTGCCGCGCCAGAGGTGCGGGGGCCACGGTCCTAGCATGTCGGAGACTGAAAGCCCTCCTTCCCTCCTGTGGGCCTGGAAGAAGCCAGGGATGCCCCGTGCCAGCCTGCCCTGTCCTGTCCTGCACCTCGGGGGCTGCCAGGCTGCAGGGATCCGACGGGAACGCTGGAGCAAGGAGGCAGCCGCCGCCTCTGCCGCTGCTCAGTGGCATCTGCATCACTCTGCAGGGAGGACACTAGCCCCGCGTCTGAGAGCGACGCAAAGACGTGTACGGCACAGGGGGCTGAGCACGTACAGCCTGCACGTCAGCGTGAGCCCAGGAAACCTCCGGAAGCGCAGGCGATGGCAGGGATTGCAGCAGGCCAGCGAGCATCCCGGATCTGTGCTCGCACTGCGGCTCATGTCCCCAGGAAAGCATTTGCAAAAGCATTTCTGGTTCCCTGGCTGCCCATCCCAGCCTGCCCTGTTCTGGAGTGTGAACAGACCATATATGTGAACTGGAGATTTGTCCCACGTATTTCACTCAAAGACTGCATGTCTTTTCTCTTTAATAACGCCAGTCATAGCTGCCACATGTTGGAGCCCAGATCTCATTACCGCGAGCAGGGGAACGTACGCCGTGCAGTAAATTCTTCTGTGGGAAATAACCCTGGTGACTAGAGGAATTTATGAATTTATTACTTTTTGTAGGAGCCTTCCCTCCTATGACTTGAGGAGAGATCTGTCATCTTACAGGAGACCTTGCTGATTCTCTGTTTGGAAACCCTCATGAGGCTTCATGTCCCAGTCCCTGCCTCCACCTCCCGAGGATCCATCCCACGTGAACCACCCGTCACAAACAAGGTGCCGACACGGCACGGCACCGCTCCCACACGGACCACGGCCACGGTGGCGGCTCCGCAGCCCCACGGCTCTCCCCCAGCACCCAGAGCCACGGCACTCGGAACGGCCGAGAGGCATCGAGAGCCCCGGGCAGGGCAGAGCCCCGCGGCCCCGCTCCCAGACCCTGCGTGGGTTCAGCTCCAGGCAGTGCATCAGAGACAAACCCCCCGGCGCACAGGTGTGGTCTGTGACCGCTTAACGACAGAGCCGCTGCGGAAATTACGCCTTGTTATCGCATTGTCAACTCTATTTCCACGTACGGCTGGAATGCTCAATGCAGACTTTTTCTGTAAGATTACAAAACGCTCGAGCACTTCTGCAATTTGGATGGCAGGGGATCAATTATTTGGGCATGGCTTTGCATATAATGGCCTGCAACAGATTGTAAAGTTTCTCAGTTAGCGAAGCCATTATCAACCCTGAATACAAACCAAGGGCTGGAGAGCGGCGGAACGGGGCCATCTGGGCTCCAGACGCTGCTGCTGCTGCTGCTGCTGCTGCAAGGGGAAGGGGCGCGGGGAGGGGGCTCCTCCAGCCCAGCGCCCAAAGCACTTGGATGAGCGCGTCATCTCCTCGGAGCCTGCTGCAGAAAAGAGGTGTTGAAAGAAACGGTGTCCAAGAACAAAAATAAACATAAACACAAACAGAAATGTGAAAACAAGAGAGAGAAGTCCTGGAAATCATTTTGCCAAGAAAGAAGTCCAGACCTCCCTTCCACGTGATTGCTGTTTATTCCAGGAGACCAGATCACTTTGTTCATTTAATGATTCAAAACAGATTATTTTCAAAAATCCTTGAAAGCTTTCACAAACAGACTCCCATCCAGCCAAAATCCAGCTGGCAAAGCTCCTGGGTGTGAGGACAGATTTATTTATCACTTCTCAGCAATGAATATTTGGGTTTATTTTGTTGAAAAGGGAAATAAATCAGAGTTTTGACCACCCGAAGTGGCAATCGCTGACCTACAGCAAACAGAACAGAAGGGCTCCAGAAACCGCCTCCTCACGGCACGTTCCCAGCGCGGGGCTGGGCGCCGTTCCCGTTCCCGGCTGTCTCCAGCCCTGAGCAGCTCGGTCCCGGGCTCCCCAGCACCAGATCCCTCCTGCTCCTGCCACTGTGCCCAGGGTGTCGTGCCCCATGCCCCCCCTCGGGCGCCGTGCAGACCCTTCCTCACAGCGCTGCCCCCCCATCACGCCCCCCAGAGCCCAGCGCCACTGGGGTGTCCCCGGAGGGTCCCTGTGCAGACCCCCGTGTCCCTGCAGGGTCCCCAAGCAGACCCCTGTGTCCCTGCTGGAGTCCCCACACAGACCCCCATGTCCCCACAGGGCCCCCCCACAGAGCCCCATGTCCCTGCAGGGTCCCCACACAGACCCCCATGTCCCCGCAGGGTCCCCACACAGACCCCCGTGTCCCCACAGCAGTCCCCCCGCAGACCCCCGTGTCCCCGCAGGGTCCCCCCGCCGCGTGCCGGCCGCGCCGCCCTGCTCTGCACACAGCCCGGGGCAGGAGCTGCAGGTTCGTTTTTTGGGTTTTGTGGATCCATCCCTGTGGGGTGAAGGTTTCACGGAGCGAACAGAACCGCGACCAGGGCTGCCAACGTCAGAGGGGACAATGCTCCCTCCCTCAAGCTGCTCAGAGGAAAGTCACGTCACCGGCAGTACGGACCAGGGAACGGGACCACAGAGTTCCCGAAAGTAAATGAAAATGACATCAGAAGTTATTTTTTTCCTACTTTTAGAAATCAGCCTAGCAGGAACATCACAGTAATCCATGAGCCCGGTCACTCCTGTAACACATCGGTATAAATCAAAAACAAAACCGTGGTCGAGCCAGGTAGAAAATCATCTTCCAGAGACATCCGACTGAGCTCAGCAAAGGAGAAAAGGCTGACACAACATCTTTAAACATTTTTAATTACCCTGTCAAACTGACAATTACAGAGCTAATTATTAGGAAGACAATAGCAGATATACTGAATAGCACATCAACAGTGTTTTTATGTAATTACGCAATTTAATGAATTGAAGGCTACAGTAATGGACTATATCTGGTTAATTAGGGACTCCCTTTCTGCTAATAATGCCATTTATTTTCAATTCACTATGTTTGTTTTTTTCTGTAGAACTGGGCGTATTTCCACAGATGATGAAGGATTCTTCGCAGCAGCTCGTATGCCCCTTCTGTTATTTTTGGTGCGCAGATTTTTTCACGGGGTGGATGACGGTCTCCACGGCTTCTCTACCCCTTCCAGCTTTGCCCCATTCCCCAGGGGTCAGTTACACCCCGGGCCGGGCTCCAGCCGCTTTCCGCTGTTGGCCCCCCACCTGCCCAAAGCCACGCAGCCCCTGGGAACGGCCCCCTCCTCCCCGAGAGCCCTGTCCCAGCCCCATGCCGAGGTGCAGGCGGCAGGACAGACCCCTTCCTGCGCTGGGGGTCCCAGCAGCACCCCCAGACCCTGCGCCCACGCCCGCAGCAGCACCTGCGCCCCGGCCAGCCCCAGTCCCGCTCCCGCAGCCGCTGGGAAGCGCGCCCGGGGGCTGGTGGGGCTGCTCCCTGCACGAGCCACAGGAAGGAAAATAAATAATTGAAACATTTTCCCTGGCAGAGAAAATTTTGGAGGGTTTGAAGCCTCCGAATTCCTCCTTGTCGAGTGAAAATTGTCTGTTAAATTATTGATTGTATTTTAAATGTACCCATAGAAACCATTTTAATGCTTCTTTTGTCTTTCTGGAAATAATTAACCTGTTTAATTTTTTTAATCACTTGAAGATGTTTCCCTGCCCGCTGCACAAGCCCAAAGGGAGGAACTGGCGGTGGGAAACCTCACGGCCGCACTCCACGGCTGGGCCAGACCCCCATCCCGCAGCCCGCCCGGGGGGAGCTGCCCCGCCAGCCCGCCCGCAGCAGCGGAGGCTCTGGGGAACGGGACTGCTCCCCCCGTCCGCGCGGCCCCGCTCTGCGCCCATTGCCGCGGGCTGGAGCCGGCCGCCCTGCTGTCGCTGCCCCTCCGCAGCTGCCGGGACGCGGCGCAGACCCAGCCGGCGTCTCTGCGGTGAAACGAGCAGTGCTGGGGACATCATTCCTGCCGTCGACGCGAGCTGGGCTGTGCAGCCTGCAGCCTGCGATAACCCCTGGCAGCCCGCCCCAGCGGGGAGCACGACGCAGCAGTAAAGAGGAAAATATTGCTAAAAAACCTCTAACAGTTCAGAAGGAAAAAGGAAAACCATGCTACCTCAGTAACCCTGTCCCTAATCAGAGCAGCGGCAGCAATGGCAGCGCCGCAGCCCTCCCCAGTCCTCGCTCAGCTCCGGTCAGCAATCGTTGCCCTGCAGGAAGGGGGATTTGCGCAGAGATGTCCCCAGGCTGGGAGGGGTCAGGTCGCAGCAGGTCCCATCAGCTGCTCCCCATCACCTGCCACCGATGCTCAGACGCAGCACCGAGGGCTGGCCCCAGCCCCTCGCACCAGCACATCGCAGCATCACCCACCTGCCAAAAACAACGCTTGGGATTAACAAGCCCCCTACAGAGACCCCCCGGGGATGGGACAGGTACCCTGAACATGCACCACGGGAGGAGGGACCACAAGGACACTGAACCCAGGACAAGGTCACCTGTGAAGGCACCAACTGTCCTAGCAGGCTTGCTGCAGAACACGGGACCTGGCCGAGAGGATGGATGTGCCCCGTGGCCAGCAAACGACAGCAGTGGTGAGCACCAGGACCAGGAAAAAGTGCGATCTAGAGAAGATGTTCCTTAAGGACAAGAGAAGGTAAATCAGGTGCTATGAATGAAAAAGATGTGTCTGGGACAGCAGCTCTTGATGGATAGAGAACAGCTGGAAAATTGCGCTGGCCCCATCGCTTCTGCAGAGAAAGCTGCTGAGCTGCATCTGCGGCCCCTCGCTCTCCTGCAGGAGCTGCAGCTGACACAGCGCCCGTGACCGCGGAGCAGCTGGGGCTGAACAGTCTCCTCTGGCTGTGCAGAGACCTCGCCACGGCTGAGGGACCCCAGCGGGAACACAGACACAACCTGAATTTGGGCAACACTGCTGCCCACCTTGTGGGCAATAGAAAGGAACCCAGTGAAGGGGGTGGGTGAAGCTGCTGGTGAAGGGCGCGCTGGGACCCCGGCACAAACTGCAGCAATGCTCGCTGCACGGGACACAGCATCCCACCAACGTGGATGGTGAAGCTTCTGCTGTCGCTCTGCATCAGACGGAGCCACTGTCCCCACAGGCGATGGCAGGCGCTGCTTTCTGCGCTGCCCACCTCCGAGGGGACAGCTTCGCTCCCAGCCTTTCGCTCCCCCAGGAGGCAGAGCTGCACCGGCACCAGCAGGGACCCCGACAGCAGCCCCTCGCACCGTCTGCCAGCCCGACACCCCTACCCCTTTGCTTTGGGCTCAGCAGCTCATTTAACTCTTGTTGTGGAATGGGTTGGCAGGTCCCAAAGCACAGATAAAAACGGTGATGTTTCACCCCAGGAAGAGTGGGAGATGCCGTAGGAATGCATCAGGCTGCTCCGGTTCTGAGGACGCTCGGGTCCTTTCCGGGGAGGGGCCGGTTTGTATCCAGAGCTGGTCACACTATTGAGCTGGGAAAGGCAAATATTCCAGATCAACTTCTCCAGTGGCCAGAAACACAGAGAGCTTAAAGAGAACAGGATGAAGGACCAGCCTCCTGCACTGGGTGGAACTTGCAGCCTCGTGCCCCGCAGCCGGGTGCCGTGGGCCAGCCCCTCCCAGGGCACAGGCAGGGGGGCTGTGTCCCCTCTGCAAAGCGCTGCGAGACGGACAAATCCCTCCGGCCGCCTTCGCACTTTACTGGCGTCAATGGCACAAATGCTGGCAGGTGATTTCCCCGCGGAGTTTTACTAGCTCTGCCTGCCGTGCACACCCAAACACGCTGAAGGACCCCCACCTAAGCGGAAGCTATTGTTAGGAAGGAAGAAATTCAATAATGTATTTGTAAATTAATAAAATCCTGGCAATTGTAAAAACATCCCGGGCTCCTCTTGGCCTGGAGATTCATTCACTCCTGCTGGCTTCCCAGCTGAGGCAGAAAAGATCATAAACCTGCCAAGAGAAATGCCTCAGTAAAACGCTCCAGGCTGAGCTGTAACATTCCTCTAGCTGCTGGCACAGCAGCCGAGGTGTCCCAAAAAGGCCAAGAGCTGAACCTGCAAACCCCGCGTCCCCTTTGTCCTTGCCAGCGGCTGCTCAGCGGCACGGACGCTGACACGAGCTGACCGCTCTGCAGGTTGGAATTGGCTGGGGGGGATCTTCCAAAACTTCATTCTTTCTAGGACTGTCATAAGCCTCCAACTGTGCTACGTGCCCATCAAACCCAGCCTGGTCCCCGAAGGAGAGCTGGGAAAGCTGCTCCAGGGATCGGGGCTGGGCACCAGCTCCTGCCCGCAGCCAGCCTGGGTTCCTTGCTGCTGGAGCTTTTGTCAAACGCCTCCAGGACGCTCCTACCTCACCCCCGAGCTGCCGTTTGGTCCTGGTTTCACTCCAGGTCCTATCTTCAGCTGGACAATGGCTGCGTGAGCCGGGACTGCTGGCAGCATCCCACTGCCCTCACCACCCCGCATCAGAGAGAAGGGAGCGACGGAGACCTGGCCAGACAAAGCTGCTTCTCTGAGCTGCCCCATCCCGGATACCTACAAGAACCCTTCACAAGCCCAGGCAGAATCAATGCATTTTATCTGTGAAGACACACCAGCATCAAAGCCAGGCCCTGAGGAGGGGAAAGGTGTCGGGCACCCGCACCACTGCGGTGCATCACCGGCACCATGGCAAAGGGCTCCGGGAGCACAGGCTGCACCAGCCACCCCTCGGAGCTCCTCCGGCAGCAATCGCAGCTTCCAGCTTCCCCGAGAACAGCCTCTGCCGAGGTGTAGTGGAAACAGCAGAGGATAAGCGATGCCACGCGCCCCGTGACAAGCTGGGACGCGCAGGGCAGGGAGCCAGGCTCACCCGCAGTGCCGGGAGCTCCGGTGAGGGCAGGCGGGGAGGGAACAGCCCTGCTCGGCGAGGGCACAGCAGAGGAAGCGGCTGCCTGCAGCGACATCCCCGCTCCTGCTCCTGCCTGTTAAACAGGCCAGACACGGCTCCGTGCCCTCGCTCCCCCGGCGCTGCTCGCAGACAGCGGAACATTTTGCTCCTGCACTGTGAGTCAAATGCATTAACTCCAGCCCTCCGGGGAGTCTCTGAGCACTGTCCCCACCTCTGCCGCTTCCCCAGGGGTCAGCAGCTGATCCAGCATCCTTCTGACTGTCAGGGCAGCAGAACTCACAGCTTTTTCCTTGGGTTTATAAAGGCTCTGGAGCCCCTGAGCCCAGGCACAGGAGATCCGCACTCTCTATGAGCAGCATCCTTCCGGGATGGACCGCGGCTGAGTGACGGGGCTGCCGACAGGATCTCTGCGGTGCAGACTTGTAGCCCAGATCCCAATGGACAAGGAGAACGCTGCTGCCCTGCCCCACGCCAGGCTGGCTCTGCAGACCCCCCGCTTTGATGAAACAACGCACAACTCTGCCCCTGCAAAGCCAGACACATCCACCAGCACAAAGCCCAACTGCCCCGCTCCAGTGGCAAGAACCAGCAGCACTGCCCTCTGCCAGGGGATGGTTTGCCCTCCCAGATGCAGGAACGAGGCGGCACCCAGGGACTGGAAAGGGCTGAGCAGTGGGAGGACACTCGGGCTGCAGTCAGCCTTTGCCAAATATTGAATAGACAAATGATCCAGAACCAGCACTTCTGAGGAGCAGCAGCATTTCACTTTCATTGGGGAACGCTCAGCTAGCTGATTTTATGACAGTATGTCTTTTTTATACATATATAAAATTTGTGAGTGAATTTAGTGCTTGTGAACCCGAAGGAGGAACAGCACTGGCGAGAGCTAGGGGAGGTGGGAAGGCAGGGCAGCGCCGGGCAGACCCCCGCACACAGGAGGGCAGCTGCCCTGCTCTCCCGCTCCCCAGACCAGGGACCAGCGTTTCCCGGGGCTCAAGCGCTCAGTCCCTCAGGAGGAAAATCACCACCCAGAGTGACACTGCTGCTTGCGCCAGTCCTTGTGCACAGCACCCTTCCCACGGCACCGCTCCCGGCTCCCAGCTCTGTCCTCAGCCTCCGCTCTCTTCGCAGTCGTGCCAAACCCTGCAGAACTGCCCAGGCCTTTGGGAACGTCTCACTAGCTGCACAACCAGCAATGACCAGGCTGATGCAACGTCTACTCTCCTCTGCTGCCTCAGCCCTGGGCCCCCACCCCTCTTGCTCCGCTCAGCTCCCCCCCCCCGCATCCTTCCGCTGCCTTATCAGCTGCACTCACGCTTGCTCTTCATCTCTCTTCATCTCCCTTCCAGCAATGGCACAGGCAGGTCTTTTTTTCCAGTCATTTACATGGTTTTGCTACTTACAGTCTAAGATTTTCTGGTTGATAATGAAAGGATCATCGGGAGGGACATCCCCACCACTTTGCGCAATTGCCTGCCTCCTGCATCTCCTGGGCTTTTGAATCTCTAGGTTGAAGAACCAGCTGCACTTTCCCTTCCAGCTCTTTCTGCTGCAGAGCCCCTGGGCAGCTGCCTCCCCCTGCCCGTCCTGCTCTGGCAGGTCTTTGGCAGGAGGACAGACTGGATAAGCAGAGCCGTCCCCTCTGGTCTGGAACCTGAGAAATGCCAGATTTTGCATCCACGCCAGGTTTCCATCTAGCAATCATCCAGCCGTTAGCTATCGGTACAGGCTGCAGGGGGCTGCCCAGAGCCCGGGGGCCGGCAGAGCCAGGAGGGCAGGAGAGACGCTCAGGGCACAGCGAGGCAGGAACTGCGCGGGCACAAGGGCAGCACCAGCCTACAGCAAACATCCGCTTTTCTTCTGATGCCGTCATCCCGTCCCCCCTGCAGCACAGCCCCCGGACGCCAGCAAGAGGCTGGTGTACTGGAGGGCACTGGCAGAGGGGATGGGGGGGACCCAGGGTCAGTCTGCAAGTTGAGGGGAAGGAGAAGCAGGGCAGCACCACAGGCTTCGGGGAAACAGTCCTGGTACCGAGGAACTGCCCCTGAGCCCCCAGGACAGGGCGAGAGCAGGGAGGCACATCCAGAGCAGGGAGCGCAGCGCTGGGCGGCTCCGCTGGCACGGCTCGGCACGTTCTCCTCGCGCCCGACACCGCTCCGCAGCGGTGCCAGGCAGCAGGGCCAGGGAGGACCAGGATCTCTTTGACACAGCAGGGCCAGGGAGGACCAGGACCCCTTTGACGCAGTGGTGCCCATGGGGCGGCCACCCCGCAGCACCCACCTGGCTCCTGCCCCACCGAGGGGCCTGGGTGCCCCATCCCACTGCTGCCCGCTGACCATGGGATCAGCCCCTTCCACCCCAGAACCAAGGAGGAACTCGAGATTTTTCTGATGACCAGGGTGGGGGGGCTGCAGGGCAACAAGAGACTGCTGCTTTCTTGCTTCCAAATGTTTTTGCAGAGCTCCATCTAGGGGGGACGTTGCTGGCCAAGGCTGCAGAGCAAGACAGGGACCAGTAAACAAGTAAATGGCTCCTTCCCCTGGCCCGAGGCCTCTTGTCACCCACTTATGGTGCTAATTAAAAAGGGAGGGAACAGCTCATAAATTTTACAGTTTGTTCTAACTTCAGCTCCAGCTGGTTCTAAAAGAGCTGATGAAGGTAAGTGCATCTGTGCATATCACTGGTGCATCACAGACAGACAGCCAGAGTGCTTAATTAAATGTTATTCCAGGAATAAAATTTAGCCCTCATCGGACGAGACTGAATATTGAAGCATCAATTTCCTGAAGGAGACTGGCTGCAATCAGAGTCTCCTGCTCCAGGAAAGCACAAATACCCCCAGCTACCGACAGCAACATCCCTCAGACTGTGGCAGAAGGCAGGACCACGGCCGAGGAGACGCACAGAGCTGCAGGGACAGAGCTGCCCCGCGGGACAGCAGCTCCCCAGGAGGACACAGGGACAGCACGTGGCTGGGACAGGTGGCACGGGGCTCAGGTCCACAGGACACGGTGGCTCCAGAAATGTTCCTGCTCCTGGCAGCACAGACCCGTCCCCCGGCACAGCATGGGGCTCCGGGCCCCCAGGAGCTGGTTCTCAGGCCATTGTGTGGTTTTGGGCAGTTCCGAGGCTCCTCACGGGCACGGGAAACGCTGCCGCTGGGCTGTGTCCATGGGCTGGTGCCGTGGGCAGGCGTGAAGAACGCGACCCTCACTCCGACCCCTGCGCTCAGCACCCACCAGGCCCCCAGGGCTCCTCCCACGGCCCCTCCAGCCGTGCGGACGGGACAGGGGTCTCCCGCTCTGCGGGCGCTGGAGGCACCGCTCCCCACAGCCCCCCTGCCACTCCCCCCGGGCCGGGGTCCCAGAGCTCCCGAGAGCTGCCAAGGGGGAGCAGCACAGGCTGCAGAAGCAAACCCGGCACCTCCGCATCCGTGCTACACCCCAGCCCCCAGCCGCCGAGCTGGGGGACGATCCGGTGTCAGCAGCAAACAGCAGCTCAGGTACCTGGAGATCCCCCGAGGAGGGGACACAACAGATCTACCCACACCCTCCATCTATTTTCATTTCCAAGTGAATCGTGGTGTCTCATTTTATGGCGTCAGCCCCGGGATGAAAGAACAGCGTTAAACTTCACAAATCCTCTAATGCTGCTGCGCCTACAGTTGGAGCTCTTCACAGGTGCAGATATTACTTCTCCTTTGCTCAGAGGTCTCTTTCTAATTTAATACTTCCCCAGTACTGCAGAATCCATAACCTGGGCTTCTCTGGAGGAACGCAGGTTATCTCAGGACAGGGCAGCCTGTCGCTGCAGCGGAGTCTCTGCGGTTCCGCCACGTTCCCAGGACAGCGGGAGCCCAGCGCACCCCTCGCACCCGGGACAGGCGGCCAGTGCCTGGTCCAGACCCAAAGGCAGCCGCAGCGAGCGCGGGGCAAAGGCTCCGCCTGCGGGTCCTTCCCCTCCATCTCCCCACCCTGCGCCTCGACAAATCTCGGATCTGAACGGTACCAGCCACGGGGCTGGCGCGGATCCGCCCTTTGCTGCTGCTGTCAGATCAAGGGGTTGCTAATTGACCAGCGTGTCTCCTTTTGCTGTGCTGTTATAACGGCACCGTGGCAGCTTTCTGACAGTAATTATCTGTGCGTTAGCAGTATCTGAAAGCACAACTAACACTTTGCCAGGATGGCAGGGCGTGCCGGTGCTGCAGGCACGCCGGGGCAGGTAGCGCGGCTGCCGTGCCCGGTGCAGCCCAGCTCCCCAGCACGGGTGCCGTCGCTGCGCCCGCAGCCAGGAGGGTTTTGGGAGCAGCGGAACGGCCCAAAGCTCTCAGTTTGGTCAGACCGTCACAGCCCGGGGACATCCTGCTTCTTGGGCCACTGTGATCAGTGACAGCAGCAGGCTGGCAGGAACCAGGCTGGCTGGGCTCTGCCCAGGCTTTGGCGCGTTATCGTACAGCCAAGGCAAACACAACACGCAGCAGGAGAGGAGCCCGCGCAGAGCCCACGAGGGATGTTCCTCCAGCAGACCATCCCCACAGAGAGACAAGGATCAGACACAGCAAACCTCAGCACGGTTCCCGCTGGCAGCTCAGAGAGGTTCCCGGTAACCCCGTCACCTTTGGCTGTCCCCACGGCTGGGACGAGCAGAGCTCAGCAACAGAGCCGCAGCAAAGCCAACAGGCTCCCGGCGCTCCACGCTGCAGAGAGGGCTGGGATGGGCTCAATGCACGGTTATCTGCATTTCCTGCAGGGATTTGCATTCAGCAAACACTCTTCTGAAAGACTGAACACTCGCTGCCTCGCAGTGACGCAGCTCCTGCGCGAATCCCGGCCGCCCGGGCTGCTCTTGAGGGCTCCGACGCTCGCCCGCTGCCTCCCGGACCCCAGACCCCCCGAAGGGGTTTCACTGGGGGGGGACGTGGCCGGGTCAGTGCTTCCCAACGCAGGGTCCCGCGGTCTGGGGGAGACACCAAGCCCCTCGTCTGGAGCAGCGCCCGCCAGCCGCACCCCCAGAGCGAGAGCGCGACCATGTCCTCGTGCGCTTTCTGAATAATGTCACTGCTGTACGATACAAAGGCTGAGACAAAGTGAGGATCAATTAATCGATTTTCACAGGTTAATCCAAAGGCTGGGCCCCAAACCGTCCACTATGACCACTGTGGGCACTGCGCAAGAGCCAGAGGACCCCAGAACGGTGCTGGACCAAGACGCGTTCGGTCACTCGGACGCTTGTCACTGTGACACCACCTCAGAACCAGCTGACGTTGGTGCCAAAATCCATTTTCTGTGTAACCAGACAGAGCTGCACGGGACACGCTCAGGTAAGTGGGAGCACACCGCCTGCCCTGGTGTCACCAGGGTGTCCCCACTGACCGCGGCGTCCCCACCAAACCCCCCATCCAGGACCGTCAGCACCGTCTCGCTGTGTCCCCTCTGCCTTGAGCAGGATCAGCCCAGCCCTCGCCCACCGGCATTGCCCACACCCCTCGCTGCCCTCGCCTCTCGCTGCCTGCGCCCCTCACTGCCCAGCCCCTCGCTGCTCACACCCCTCACTGCCCACACCCCTCGCTGCCCACACCCCTCGCTGCCCGCGCCCCTCGCTGCCCCATCCCATCCCAGCCCTGTGCCGAGCCACGCGGCAGCACGCTGGGAAGTCACACCCACGAGAAAACCCTTACAGCCCTGCTCTGCTGAAATAATCGGTGCGTTCAGCCGTGAGAAAAGGGAGCATGGCCGGTTCCCGTCTCCTCGGGGCAGGCGGATACCCCAGGAGCCCCCTGGCCAGCACCGCGGAGCAGAAAACCCTCCCGGCACGTCACCGGTTACCCGCCTGGGGAACGGTGCGGCCGGTCACACAGCCCTGGCTCATCCGCGGCCGGACAGTGCTGGCTCTGGGGGAACTCAGACCTTTACCCAAAGGCAGATGGAGATGACCTTCTGCAGCGTAATTGTACCCGTCTTGCCATTTTTATTCCCTAGTAGTTGAAATATTTCAAAAATGAAATGACCCAAGGTCATTAAACTTTGTAAAGAGATTGCTGCAGGTATTTCCAGACATCTATCAAAAGCGAAGCCACCACGACTGCCTGCGACTAGAGGAGAGCGCAGGTCGGCAAACAGTAAATTGTCCTGTTTTATATCCCTTCGGAATTTTTGCTGAGGTTTCCTAATTTTTCATATCCGATTTGATTACCATATTAATTAAAATTACAGTTGAATAAGAGGTACCTTTATCCTCTTATCACCCCATCTGATATGAAGAATGAGTCTGTTGAAAAATAGCATGAAGACAGATACCTATGTAACGCCGCTTTTTTAAACCACTTTCTGATTTAAGGGAGGTTACTTTTGGGGAGTACTTCTGCTTGCCTGTGGTATTTGAAGGAGACATGCAGAAAGTTTCCACGTTTCCACTTTCTCTGCTCATAGCTGCACAAGCTGTGGCTACGTAAATACACAGAGGTGCAGGTCTGGGGTACGTTCATCTCATTTCTGTCACTCTTAGTGTTTACCACAATATTTATTGTAATAAAAGCAATGAAAACAATGAGATGCTTTTAAGCAAAGGTACTGAGCAAACTCCCTCCAGCCTGGAGAGCCAGCATCCCACTGCCCCTGCCCTGGGCGGCCCATCGGGGAGCGAAGGGCAGAGCCCAGCTCCTGCCCCCGCGACATGTCGCGACATCCTGCCCGGGCTCGAGCAGGGCAGACCAGCCCATGTCCGCGATTCAGCGGTACCCCCGCCTCGCCACAGGACTGGCTGTTGGCGGACAAAAGTCAAGATTGTTTAAAAAGCTGCAACTTGCACCAGTTGCATCCTACGTTCATCATGCAAGGGCCACCACAGAGCATTCCCGCTGCCACCTTCGGGCAGCAGGAGAGTGATGGATGCACTCTGAGCGATGGACACGATGCAGGAAATAAAATCCTCCCTGGGCAGCGTCCCCGTGGGGGTCTCCCCAGCCAGCAGCTCCCGCGGCGTGCAGGGTGAGGCCAGCACAGCGCACGCAGGAGGGAGAGCTGCTCCCAGGAGGACCCTGTCTGCAGGTGACACAGCAGCACCAGCTACTCTGCTGCTTATTTTAAAAGTGTGACACAAACTTATACCACAAGATTAGATTGGTTTTTCTTGCCATTCTTTTTGCTTTGTTTCAGTGGGGCAGAGGAAAAAAAAAAACAAGCCACAGCTAACATGATCAGGGTGTGCACGGCGAGTAGCCCAGAATGCTGTGAAATCACATAAAAGATTTGATCTGAGTCAATATCTGCTGCTGAGCTATAATAGCTTTTGTGGTTCTCCTAACAGGATTTTAATTTTATGTTTATTATTTGGGGACTAGCAAATGCCTGTGTGGTGGTGTGAGCCCCCTTTCCCTCTGTTTTCTGCAAGGCTGCAAAGAGAACTCCAGTGCAAAGCAAGCAGACTTTCAGTATTTTTAATTTTTGCTTGTGTTCCCCAGGCTTGGCAGGAGAGAGTGAACTTAATTAAAATCAATGGAGAAAAAGAATGGGATAAATCACAATATGAATATTCTCGGTGTGTGTATGCAGGCACGGCACACAGCCCCTGCCAGCAGCACACAGAGACTCCTTCGAGGCACGGCCGAGCCTCCTGCCTCCATTGTCTCTCCCGAGCGCTGCAGCCAGTGTGGAGGCTGCTCCCTCCCTCCCTCGCTCGCTCTTTGCCAGGATGGGAGACGGTTGGGAGCAGCCAGGAAGATGCTTCCGCAGCGTCTGCTGGCGTGTGCCACCCTGGACCAGCGGCACCTTCCCTGGGCAGCCCCCAGCACCCCCCACCCACCCTGGCTGGCCCCTGTGCAGGGGTCCCACCCTGCCCAGCCGACCCAGCTGCACCCTGGAGGCAGCCCCACAAGACATTTGTCCTTCTCCTGGTTTCAGCATTTTCCAGGGGTGAAGGGGGGTTGTCTGGTTCTTCTCCTCCACCAGGACACTCGGCTCGGACGCGTCTCCCACAGCCACGCGCAGCATCGGCCCTCGCTCCCCTGCCCCCAGACCCCGGGGCTGCCCCGCTGAGGAGCGAGAGCTGGGACAGCCCAGCCACCCAAGGGGCAGTTCAGCTCCTGCGAGACCCGTCACAGACCACGAACATCACAGGTCAGAAAACAGCAAAAGAATAGGGGAGAGGAATGGAAGGATGAGGGGATGCTGTGGGAACTGCACCCTTGAGCTCTGCACCCTGGGCTCTGCACCCTGGGCTCCGCACCCTTGGGCTCTGCACCCCTGGGCTCCGCAGCCGGTGTCGGCAGCCGCAGCACCCTGGCTGGGGAGGCACCGGGCTGTGCCAGCGTGCCCCGAGCGTGGCGGGGACGGTCCAGGCAGCCCCTGACCCCGTGCCCAGCGGCAGCAGCGCAGCGCAGGAGGTTCGACGGGTGCAGCCGGATCTTCCTCCTCTGCCCAGAGCTGCCGCCACGTCGCTGCTCCGCCGCCTCCCCAGGTGCCACTTTTCCCCGTCCTCTTGGGGTGTCACCAGCGTTATACAGGACCACGCAGCAGAGGTGACCTGAGCCCTGAGGGGACGGCAGCGCCTGCGCCAGGCTGGGGACGCGGAGGACAGAACGTGCCAACGGGCAGCCCCCAGCGCCAGGACACCCGTCCTCCTGGCCAGCCCCACACACCTCCGCGTCCTGCCCGGCCCCCTCCCCGCTCCGTACCGGGGCTCCGTCCTCCCCCCACATCTCGCTGCGGCCGCAGCCATCGCGCACGAGCCACGGGGCTTCCGCTCTCCACGCAGCCAGCAGTTCAGCCTTCATAAAAAAAATAATTATTCCATTGTTTAGCACCGCATGCCAATCCCTTCCAGATGAATTAATTTCTTAATCACACTTTTAATGGGGGAGACTGTTAGAGCCCATGCGGGAGTAGTTAATATTAGTACTATTTAACTGTCGAAAGCTTTTCATATCGTAAACCAGGCTCACGGTCAGACAATAAAACTCAGGGTTTAATTGGTGGGTAACAGGCCTCCAGGCGCTCGTAGCTCACGACGGCTGACAGCAGCGACGCCGCGCCGGACCCGCACAGCCGGCTGCTCTGCACAGACGCACCCGCGCCCGCACCCCGCCAGCACCCAGCCGCTCGGTGCCGGGGGGTGACCCCAGAACGGCTGCGGGGGCCACTCACCCCCCGGCCGGCTTGCTGCCCGCAGCAGGTCCACGCAAGCGGGTGCACGGTGCGAGCAAGCACTCGGCGTGTACGTGGGTGTTCGTGGCAGCGCTTTTCTCCCAGTCAATCTTTCACAGATTTATGCTGGAGAAATGGGAGCATTAAATATTCCCTCGCTGTAATTCAGCATGCAGCAAGAGATACAGATTTAAATATTTAGTAGCACATAACTGGCTAAAAGCCTCAGCAACATTTTTAAAAATCACTTCTTAATAAAACTGGACTGAAATATTCCCCGCAGTTAGAATTTATGGTTGGTAATTGGTGTCCTTGTGATAAATAGGAGTGAATATATATTTATGAACAACACATATTAATGAAGAAATAATACAGGCGCCCAACTCCAGGCTGCGCAGCGTGCTGTTGCTCTGCAGCATTCCCTGAGGAACACCGACATTAAGGAAACACAAAGGCCAGATCAACAGGGCTGTTTGGGTGCAAAGTGCAGGAGAAAGGGAGCGTGGTCCTGGGGCACAGGGCAGCTCCAGAGGCAGAAGGTTCCTTGCAGCCTGTGCAGGCAGCTGTACCGCACGCCTGCGTCCGATGCGCGCTCTGCTCCCTCGGCTGTGTATCGGACACATCGTGTACCTGGGTCGCAGCTTGCAAACACTCCAGCGCTGTTGATTTTTATCATGGGTGAGACATTAATTTGCATGTGTTCCCCCGTGATTAAGAGCCTGGAGGCAAAGCCCATGTAACTGCTCCTCTTCCTCTGTCTGATGGCAGGAAGAGATTTATCTCCAGGTGATGATCTTGATTACTGCTTAGGCACAGCACTAGCAGGAGCAGCATGTTGATGTCTCCTCATCTTTCACCCAGCAGGAGCAGCTTTTAACGCCTGCTGCCTTCTGCACCAGAATCTCGAATCAGCGCACGAGCCAGACCGAGGAATCCCAGAGAACAGGACCCACGGGACGGGTCCTGACCTGAGCACAGCCGTGCTGCAAGCCCCGGAGCCGGGCAAGGGCGCGGGGAAGCCTGGCCGGTGCCAGCAGCACCCTGGGCACCGCTGAGACACTGCCTGAACCCAGCAGAGTGAGCCGTCGGGCTTCCCAGGGTCCTGGAGGGTCCCAGAGCCCACGGGCCAGGCGGGCAGATACGAGGCACAGCCACAGCCCCAGGGGACGGGCTGCACGGCGTGACCGCTGCGGAACTGGCGTTGGAACAGCGTCAGCCCCAAGCCCTGGCTGCCCCCGAGGGGCTGGCACTTGCCGCCACGCTCCAACAGCACAGGAGAGCCACGCTGTCAGGGAAAGCCGCAGCAGCCAAAGGAAACACTTCCAGCATTAAATAAAAGAGACGTTTTCATTCTGCAATAGAGGCTCTGTGATCCTAGAAGACAATTTGCATAAACAGACAATTTGGCTATAAACAATTCCAACATTAACTGGTATTTACATATAGAACAACTCACTCAAAATACAATTAAAGACCTTGATGGATTAGAAAACGTCAAAACATTTAAAAGGCTTCCACACACGTGTTTGATTTACATCTCCTTGGTCAGACATAAAGCTGGAGTTTGTTTACATCCTCCTGCCAGAGCCCAGAGCACACGGAGGTTCTGGCTCCCTGCACCAGCAACGCGGCTTATCAGCATCACCTCGTGCAGGCAGCGATCTACCGGTTACTCCTCCACACAGGCAATCATCTGTGTCTCCTCGAAGAACAATTTCAACATGGGAAGCCGTTGGCTCACCTCACCGCTGCCTCCACCAGCTCAGCACCCAAAACGGAGACCCACTGCCTTTCCTGTTCTCCAGAAAACAGAGGCTGGGAGGATGTAGTTCATCCTTGAGGAAGGCTGAGCTATTCCAGCAGAGGGCAAGACCTGGATCTCATCCCGGGCTGCCTGAGAACAAGCATCCCAGATTGACAGCTGCTTTCGACAGTTTGGGGCCAGATAAGGTACCCGACTCCTCAGCATTCCCCAAAACAAAACCCAAACCCCACCTCTCCCCGCTCCCAACCAAGTTCCCTGCTCGCGAGCTCTTTCCTTCTCCGCACCCAACAGCCGCCCGCGCTGCACAGCGCGGAGCAGCCCTGGGGCAGCAGGAAGCCCGGTGGAGCGCGCAGGGAAGGGCTCTGCAGCACCGGGGCTGAGCCAGGCTGCGGGCGTCTGCCCCCGACCAGCACACCCAGCAACCCCACGGCCAGCAGATACGGATCGCTGGAAATCTCAGCAGACCCTCGGTGTTCTACCCCCAGGTTCTCTGCCTCTGGCTGCGCAGAGATTATCGGACCCACGCCAGCCTAACAAGGTTCACCTGCTGCAGAAATAATAACAAGAGCACTTGTNAGAGAGGAGTGCGGGGGTTGCGTTGCCTCCCCGACCCACACCAGCCTAACGAGGTTCACCTGCTGTAGAAATAATAACAAGAGCACTTGTCCTGTCTGTCCATTCCCAGAACATTTTGAAGGCTGCTCACAGCTGTATTTCTTCTCTTCAAGGTCAGATTCTTTAAGGGCTACAGGCTGAACAATTCCACATGCATCCTAAAAATGCAGATCTTTATTTATAAACCACCCAATATATTTTAAAGGGCAAGCGCTCCACATTTTACTTTTTATTGCCACTTATCTTCCATCTCTGCCGCTGTGTTTATCCTCTGCTCTGCAGAGGCACACGGCAGCCTCTGTGGCTGCACGGCTGGCACGGCAGCGCACTGGCCGCTCGGTCGAGTGCAGCCCTTGTAATCTGTCAGCTCACGGAGGAGATCCGCACACTTCCCGAAATACCACTGAGCACATAAAGCAGAGCAAAAACCCACAAGCCATCATTGACCGTGGAGCTCAAGGGAGGTAAAGACTGAGCTGCACTCGTGAAAGCCACACAATCAGCCTGGGAATGCAGCGCAGAGCCGCTCCGGAAGGGATCACGGCTGCTGCTGGCAGAGCAACGCCCCTGGCACTGGGACCTTGTTCAGCTTCCAGGGAGACGTTTGCCCCCCGCACGCTTCCCTCTGGGCTACAGCAACAACCCAGCCTCTGCCCCTGGGGACAGACGCCCTTGGTTAGAGCTGCCGCTGCCACTGCCCGGCAAGCTGCACGCTGCAATTTATTACAACACCGCATACGGATTCTCTCTTTTTCCATTTGTCTGCATTAAATAATTATTTAAGCTATATCAGGCATTTATCAAGTAAACTGTCAGCATCTGAAGTTTCCTTATTGTAACTGGAGATTTAGAGCAGCAATTTGTATGCATCCCGGTCCTTGCATGGAAGGGGCTTTCTGCAGGCTGAAATTATGATATGAACATGATGTTTTATGAGATGCAACTTAGGTTCAAAATTTTGGAAGGCAGGAGAGAGGAGGCGAGGGGAAGCAGGCTGGTCGGCTGCCTGGTGCAGCGAGGGGCTCCCGGCTCTCTGCTCCTGGGGTGGGGCAGCAGTGACAGACCAGGGCCACGGCCCCCCGGGCTAAGGGAACTGAACATGACTCCTCCACCCCCGCCCCTGTGCAGGAGGGAGCCTGTCCCTGGCTCAGGGCTGGGGGAGTCACCCCCGCAAGGACCCCAGCCCTCCTGCCCTCCGAGCGTGCCCCCAGGGGGGCTGGTGAAGAGCCCGGGCTGGGACAAGTGCTGCAACAGCTGCTCTTCCTCACCCCCAGCATCGGCATTTCTCCTTCCCTCCCCAGCTCTGACAATCTCCCCAGGAGGAGCCCTGCGTGCTGGAAGCCGCATCCTTCGGTTTCCCCGCTGTCTCAGGCTGCTCCTTTCCTTTCCCTCCCTGCCCATCTCTCCTCTCTGCTGAACTGCAGGTGCCTTCCTCCACGTCTCGTCTGAGCTGGATATCCACGGGAGGAAACTGAGGGGATGCTGTTTAGGAGAGACGTCAGCTCCTGGCAACCTGCATATTTGAGGGATTCAGCAGCTCTCTGCATGAGGAGCAACTGCAGCAGCCACGCTCCAGCCCCCACCGCAACCACAGCCTGCGCCAGCCCCTCGCAGCACGTCCCTCAACAGATTAATTTAAAAGGTTTCGGTTTGGCTGGTTGCATCTAATTTGCCTTGAGCCGCTGTCAGGGCGCTGTGGCAGAGCTGCAGCTCTGGTGCTGGCAGGATGCTGGCGGTTCACCCAGCAGCTGCTGCGGCAATGGCCCATCAGCAGCAGGGCTCAGCACCCAGGTGCACCCCGGCGGCCCTGGGGACGGCGTGGGGCTGGTTCTGTCCTCGGCCGGAGCTGGTTCTGCACGGGAGGAGCCGGGGAGCCCTGGGCAGGGCCAGGAGGACAGCTCTGCTGGAGAAACCACCAGCCAGAGGCTGCTCTGGGACCAGAGAGCAATGGAGAGCCCCGAGGAGGGGGCTGCTGATGCATTCTGCTCCCTGTGTTTCATCTGGTTTGCATGCCCACAGCATCCACAGGAGTCATGTATCATTCCACCAACAGCTTCAGCTGTGAACAAGCACAGAGGCTGGGGACAGGTCGCTTGTGACACGCACAGCACGCCGCAGGGACACCAGCCCCTGGTTCGTTTGGACTGGGACCGCACCACGAGATGACCAGCACAGAGCTGGAAACCCGTCCAGCTTTCCGTTCCTGCAAGAAGGCACATAAGCCATTTTTTCCTTTATAGATTCTTGACACTTAGCCTACTCAACGCCTTTTATTTGCATTGATCACATTTTATAGTATGATTAAATTTGTATGGAAGAGAACCAATTAGTTTTGGTTTACACTTATTGAATCCACTTTATGGTCAGACAAATTAACTCTCTGCAGTTAGTTTGATTTATCCAACAGCATAAAGCTTGACAATCTGCACTCTCAGATAATCAGTTTCTAAAGAATTTCCTTTATTGTTATTTTTCCTGCTTGGGAGAAACCATTAAACCTGGAGGCAGGTATGAGGAGGAAGCAAACGCCGTCAGCAGCCTGCCCCTGTCTGGAGATTTCAAAACCAAACACGCCTGCTGGCCTCCGGACAAGCCTTTGCCGAGAGGCACCGCTGTGTTCTGGCCTCGTCACCGTCCCTTGGCACGCAGCGAGCGCCGGCACAGTGGCGTTCTCGTGACGCGCGGGTGCTGCTCCACGTCAGACGGGAGCTTTACCCGCCACCAAGGAACCGTACGCGGGCACAGGGCGCAGCGGAGGAGCGGGCGTCCTGGCTGTGGCCCCGGGGAGCAGGTGGAAACGCCGAGCTAGGACGGTGCTACCCGGGAAATCACCAACAGGACAGCTAGCAGGGGCTTCAGGAAAGCGAGCGGCCAGTGCTCGCCCCGAGGCTCTTCTCTGCTCCTTGGGCCGGGCACACGGTCTGGAAGAAGTGACCGCCAGTCCCGGCTGAGGGACCTGCCATGGGCACAAGGACAAACGCGCCAAACCCAACCTCATTTGTATTCGGCAGCTACAAGTAAAAAGAATTTGTTCCCAGTCAGTAAATGAGATTTAGTTAATAAATTGGCTCATGTGAGCAGGCTGCGGGTTGTTCTCACGCAATGCAATAAAGGAAGAGATGAAAGGTGGTTATTGCACAAGGAGCTGTTTGCTTACAGGACTGGGTGCTGGAGAGAGAGCACATCAGCAACAGCCTTACAAGCTGGGGAACAGAACGGTGGCTCGTAGGACGGCATCCAACAAACAGGACAATCCCAGTGCTCCCAGCTCTGCAGGGTCCTTAGAGGACACAGCGGCTCCTCGCCCTTTGCAAGGGTCCTCGTGAGAAGCTTCCCACACACAGAGCGCACAACCGCCGCGTGGCCAAGCCACAAGTCCTGCGAAAGTCAAAGCTTGGACTGGGAGCAGTGTGCCATCTGCTCCGGCTTGAGACAGGGAACAACTACCACCCGCAGCCTGATCCCCATCGGCCGGCTGGCAGCTGACAAGCGCACACGCTGCCTGGCAAAGAGCTGAGATGCTTATCAGCCGAGCATCCTGCAAGAGAGAAATGAACTCTGATGGGCTGAGGGCGAAGCACAGCAAGGGCAGGCAGCTGAAGCAGGGCTAATTAAAGAGGGGGGTCATGAGGCCCAGCGCAAACCGGGGAGCACCCCCACAAGGCTCCTCTAGCTGCCCCCGTACCCCTCTGGTTAAATTCCTATCCGCTGTCAAACAGCAGGGAGAACGCGAAGGGCAGGAAGCAGTCAGATACACCTGCGGGAATGAAGCCAACGCCTACACAGAGACGGGGAACAAGTGCTTCGTATGAACCGTGAAGCACAGGAACGGAAACGTGCATGGGACAGGAAAGATTGATCTGTGGGAAAGTGCGTAAGGTGTTCTGTGCGAAAGGACACTGACAGCTCATGATCTGTGGAGACGGGCTGTTGGTCTGCTTGACCCCAGGCGGGATGTCGCGGCGACCAGCAGCGATAGGTTGTTGCCTGGTGTTCACTTTTTAGCCCAATAAGGAAGTGACAAATGAATCAGGGAGTTAAATCTTTGCTCAGAGAACTGGAGTCAGTTCCCAGTACGTCTGAGCATCTACAGCCCCAACGGCGGGTGGGTGAGCAGATGCTCCTGGGATAACGAGGCTCTGGAAGGAGACAGTCACTGCAAATGTGTCTGAACCCAAGGAGGTGCCAAATTTAAATCAGTCAGCAATGAGAGACAGTCTCATCCTCACCAACCCGTCGGGACTCCCGGCCAGCTGACAGTCACCAGGAGCACACACCACTCGCCCCGTGCACCCACACCAGCAGTCTGTAATTGTCTGCATGAAGAGACATCAAAGGATGGTGCATGGCCAAACCACTCAGCAGCCTGGAAAGCATGAAAGCGAAGAACACTGGACTCATCCTTCACCAAAGTGCGCCCAGGGACAGAGAGTAAATCAGGAACAGCAACATCCACCTGCTCTCCCCGAGAGCTGCAGCAAGCCGCCAGCATCAGCCGGGAGAGGAGGGACCGGGCGGGACTTTGGGAACAGGTCCAGCCCACCAACACAGATTGAGAGGGAAGAGGAAAAAATATGTGATTATTACAGAAACCATGGGGCCTCACAACTGCAGTGCCCACGGACGGGGATGCTGCGGAAAGGAGAATGACAAATTGCCCTGCTGCAGAGCTGTCCTCTCTCAACGCTTTGTTGAAAGCCCCACCTGAATAACACCAATATTTAATTTTGGGCAAACTGGAAGATAAAGAATGTGAAAAACTTAACAGAGACATATTGACTGCAACAGCTGTGACAGCTATTCCTCAAGCACCACAAAGCACAGACCTGCCTCTGCTCAGCCCTGCAGAGTAAATGGTAATGAGAGTTTGCCAGTCACTGCTGCTTCCTTATCCGTGACAAGAGGGAGACGAAGGACCTGTGACAGACACAGATTCTCCTGAAGTTTCTCTCTCCCATTTTGTCATTTCAAGCTTGCAATTTGAATCAAAGGTTTTGCTCAAAATGTGTTTCCAGGATTTTTCTCCATTTCTGCTGTGTATGCAAAAAGCCCGAATTGTTTCTGAACCGGCCGCGTTCCCGTCACCTTCAGCACACAGGCAAGTGCAGCAACGCAGATGCCACCAAGCAATGGGCGCTGGACCACACCTGCAGCATCCTACCAGCAAACTCAGGACTCTCCTGCACTGGTCTTTGCTGTAAGATGATTATGAAGCCACTAACATGGAAATCGAGACCCACCTCTAGGCACAGCCTGACACAGCCTGTCCTCGCAGAACAGAGAGCACGCTGTGTTTAATGGGGATGAAGGGGTAACTGCAGGCTCACAGAGCATCCCGCGCAAACCCACAGCACGAGGGAAGAGCACCATGGAGGACGGGCAGGAAAGACCCCCCTGCGCCTGCCCCAGACTCCTGCCCCATTAGAGTGGCCGCTCCCACAGACTGCGTGTGTGCCCGGCTCTGGAACACACAGCAGTGTCGATCGCCCGTCACTTGTCACTCAACCGGAACCAGTCAGTACCAACGGAGCCGAGCGCAGCCGGGGCCGGGCACGCGGCAGAGGACGTGCACAGCACCAGCGCTGCGGGAGGAGCAGGGTCCGGTCTGCAGCTGAAACAACCCGGGGCCGTGCACCTCTTCAACGGCGAATTCCTGCAGACGGGCAGCAGCCCCCCGGCTGGACCCCAGCCCCCTGCTCCCGCAGTCGCAGGGCAGGAACCGCGCCGAGCGCGGGGCAGCACAGCCGCAGCCCCACCGCCCCCGGGAAGACCCTCTTCCAGGTGCAGGGCACCCCTTGCAGAGAAGGAACTAAACTTGGGAAGTTTTCAGCCTGCTGTGATATATCCAGTTTTGCTTTTTAACGTTTGCTTTTCTTTTTCTTCTGCTCCTGCCTTTGGTCTTTGTATTTCTTTCTGGAACAATCACAGGAGCAGATCAGCGCGCTTTAATCTGCTCCCAGTGAAAGGTGGAATGCTGATTGCTTGCTCTGCCTCTTTTGGCCAAGCATTTTTATTCTGCATTGCTACAGGGAAAGGTCTTGGCTCTTCAGGCTCCAGCTTTTGTCTTTTTGTGAGCTGAAGGGTTTTTCCCAAAGTGAGTACTGAAATGCTTCAATGATCTTTAGAAAAAGTTGTGCAGATTGTGTGAGATTTTGGACTGCAGTAGAAGAAAAGCCTAACACCCTGAATGTCATTTTTTTTAAGGAGATAAGAAAAAGGCTACTGGAGCTGTCAGAGTTTAAGCTTCAACCTTTATGTTTACAAAGCAAAAAGGGCAATTAAATGTGGAAAAATAAATCTTTCCAGGACTCTGCCAGTGGTTCTTCTGGTTTGTACTCCAACTGCTGAATGACAGGCTAGCTTAGTGCCTTGGGCAGGGACTCAGAACAGAGCAGACCTGACATTTCTTTGATGCTAAGCAGTGTACCCTAATAAAGTTGTTCTTTTAAGCCTTTCCCTCTTGCCTGGCAACCAGGCATTAGAGCATCCCCCCCGCAGCTGTCCTGCCTGCCCGCCCCGAGCCTGCCCACGCCGGGTGCTCCTCTCCCGTCCCTGCTGAACAGCAGCTGCTTCAGAACCCTGTCCATCTGTGCCACCGAAGCTGAAGGATAAATTGTTGGAATAAACCAAGGATATAGTTAATAGGCAAATTCTGTGCTTCCACCTCCTGGATATTTCACAAAGCCTGTTTTCACAAAGGTGATGCTGGACAGGAAACATCGCGGTCCCGCAAGCCCAGGGTCAACCCACACGCCAGACCCCCACGGGGCAAGGACATCTGCCCGTACTCACAACAAGCCACAGCCCTGCTAGCACCTGGAAGAGCAGCTGAGGAAAGACCCATTTTCTCAGCAGGTGGAGTGAGGTCCTCAGGTCCCTGTCCCTGCGCTCTGCCAGCGATGAGCCCGGTGCAGGGCAGCACATGGGCTGCAGATGGGCCCACCCGGGGAAGGACTCGTTCCCTTCCATTCCCCACTCTCTGCAAAGACCAAAATGCAAAAAGAGAGATGAAGAGAAGTGGGGGAAAGGCACTGGGAAGCCCATCTCCAAGTGCTAAGTGACAGCAGATGGTAGAGGCGCTGCTCTACGACAGATGAAGAAATCGGTGATCTGTGTGTCAACGGCAATGCCATCAGCAGCAGACTGCCTGGCTGCCTTAGCTCCCTGAGCTGCCAACCCCAGTTGGACTTGGATCTCCTGGGGACACAGCATGTCCTCGCTCCTTCTCCCATAAAGCCGCAGGCACCGGCAGCGGCACAGCCTGCAGGGCAGCTGGGCACCTCCCTGGGAAGGATGCACCAGTGTGGGGTCAGACGATGCCCCTGCAGTGCAGATGTGCTCAGCATTGCCTGGGTGTTAATGGTTCCTCACACGCTCAGCAAAGCAATCTTATTCCCTCTGCTATTTACCACCCAGAACACCACTGACGGAAAGCCAAGAACAGCTCCTGGCACGCCTCCATGTACAGAGGGATGCCTGGGCTCGCAGCGCTGGGAGGGAGCCAGGCAGAGGAACCGGGGAGCAGCGTCCTCCCGCCAGAGCTCCCGGGGGTCTGCGGAGAGCCGCAGTCCTGCACCCCAGGACCAGCACAACACAGAGCAAGAAAGGGAGAAGATGATCAGAGCAAACTGGGAATGGAGCGTGGTGGGCAGTGGACCTCGGAAGGCTCCAAATTTCCTGTTTGTGTAGGGCCAGATTCCTCTTCCTTGGTGTGTTGCTCCGGCTCAGGTGGCAGTCGGCGGCGATACGCCGCAGCCCCGGGGTTCCTCCTCTACAGCCGCTGCCGTGCACGGCCCTCCCCTGCCCTGTGTCACCAGCCACTCCAGCCCCAAAGGCTGGCTGTGACCAGCACACGCTCTCCCAACTGCTTCTGCAGAAAAGCTCCAGGTTGCGGTGCTGGTGGGGAGGTCTCCAGCAGTGGCAAATGCCGTGTCGTCACCTCCCCCAGTTCATCAGCCTGGGAAGAGGAGTGCCTTCTATTTGCTGACCCAGTGTTACCAGCAGTGCAGGAGCTATGTCTGGGAGACAGAACTCAAACTGAATTAACTTGTTGAACAAGCATGGGAAATCCTGCTCTCGTTATTTACCCAAATAAATGGGCAGACCAGAGAAGATCCGATCTGCTAACAAGTACGGGGTCAGTTTCCTGACTCCCAGCTCTTGCAGAGCAGGAGTACACCCAGGTTGCAAGGTCCTTGTTGAAAGAGGTTGTGGGGCAAGCTCTCAAGCCTACCAGGCTTTAAAAAACCTCCTTGGATCTTGCAGGGAATACCAGCCATGTGTAGAAGACAGAGGAATAGTAAAATACCAGCTTTTAATGAATGGATGGCTAGTAATTTGCTTCTTTTGCTGTTTAAAAAAAAATAATATGGAGATGTTATTCTAAACCCAATACAGGAAAGGCTGAATTGGTTTTGAGCTCCGCAGACAAGACAGGGTAAAAAAAATAGAAAGATGAAAGGCAGCTTTCCATTCTTTTTCGTATTTATTAGTCACAGGGGGTGGTATGGATTTCTCGTTGCAGTAAGCTGTGTGTAAAGGGAGAGGTCATCGTCGTTCCCAGCAGCTGCTTCAGCCTTGTCAAGCTATTTACGCTGGTCCTCAGGAAACACACGGACTGAAGGGTTTCACACGCTGCAGAGTCGCACACAAGTGTTGCATCTACACGACACCTGAGTCCAGAATCCCCGTGTGCCCCAGACAGCCAGGAGAGCCAAACGAGACAACAATCGCTGTTCCGCGTTGGGCCCTCCGACAGCACGATGCCTCTTTGCGTTCACACACAGCTGGCTGCATCGCGCAATACCCGTGAGTGTTCGTGCCCAAACGGCCCACGGGAGGCAGAAACCACCCGAGGACACAAGCCAAAAGCAGGGCTTCCCAGAGCCCCAAGGAAAGAGCTCTCGAGGTCTCCCAGGCACTAAGCAGCAGTGGGACCCCTGTGCAGCAAGCCGTGGGCTCTGCCGCAGGGTGGGTGCAGCTCAGCCCTGTCCTCCGGCTCCGCGCCCCCTGCCCAAGCACCCCCAGTGTCCACCCCAGCATGTGCACAGCATGTCCACAGCATGTCCACCCCATCCTGGTGCACAGCCGTGCTGAGAACCAGCTTCACGGCACCCAGATGAGTTTGGGGGAAACAAAGCAGCAGCTAACAGGCACTGACACAACGCAAGGACCTCTGTTCCCCGGGAACTGCCCGCTGAGACGGTCCAGGCACCTTCCACTCAGGTCAGTGGCTTTCCGTGGATCGCTCCAGGCTCTGTGCAGGCTGCTCACACTAGACTCTGACAGCACAGCATCAGAAAACACTGGGGCTTGGGGGAAAGATGCAAAGAAATAGGTAAAATGGCCGAGAATTCAGGGGGCTGACGTACCTCATGTGCCAGCGCTCTGTCACTCCCATGGAGCTTGTGAGCCAGGACACATCAGGCAAAGCCAGAGAAGTGAATGCTTGGCATTGTTGTTGCTCGTAATGAATCTTACGAATAGCGAAAACTTTATCAGTAATAACACTCAGCGCTGCCATGCTGCCTTTATGTTTACGAAGCACGGTGCAAACATTAACTTATTAATCTACCGTACTTAGCAATTATACAGTGCTGTATATTTTCCAGGTCCTGTGCAAACATTAGCTAATTAATCTACTTAATTATT
Organism: Syrrhaptes paradoxus; assembly: GCA_013400615.1. Lineage (NCBI taxonomy): Eukaryota > Metazoa > Chordata > Aves > Pterocliformes > Pteroclidae > Syrrhaptes > Syrrhaptes paradoxus. The sequence goes on from VZTO01026101.1 coordinate 78,869, forward strand.
CCCGTGTTTTATATTCCAGAGCACTGCACACCAGCAGCACAAGGCGGAGCCTTAGCAGGGATGCTCCTGAGCAGCTCTCGGCATTTGCAGCGCCGGCCACGTTCCGGGGACACACCTTCAGCGGCCGCAAATGTCCCCAGCTGGGACAAGGACACAGCAAGCCTCCAGGGAGCACAGCAGAGCCTTCTCCAGCTATAAACTGAATGGGGTTCAGTGAACAGCAAGAATGACCTCGCCTCCACAGAACCTGCTGTGCAGCGAAACCAAACTCACTGCCCAGGTCCAGCCCCTCGCGGGGAAATTTAAGAGGTGATCGGACCACAGCCCGTAAGCTCCCGTGCAGGGACAGCACATCAGATATTCCAACAATTCGATTTGACACCTGGGAGAGAAAGGTAGGGAAACTAGAAACAGAATTCACTCTTCTAGAAGTGACCGTGAGCAACGCCGGGAAAGACTGTGCTGAGGGCAGCTGGGCTGAAATCTGGGAACAGAGATTCCCTGCACTGCTCTGGTCTCACTGGGCTCTACTGTCACCTCAGGGCTCACCACCCGCACACCGAACGCGGCAGAGCACCCAGGTTCCAAACCAGACACGCGCAGGTACGAGGCACGAGCCCCCTGGGGCGGGCTGGTGGTCCCCAGCCACCCCAAAAGCCAAACTACAGAAATATGGGGCACTTCCTATCAGAAGGATCCTGAAAGAACTAGGTCTGCCAGTCAAACACTAATGCACACCCCCTCACGCCGAGCGGCATCTCTGCTGCTTTTGCATTTTGACATTGTCCACAGAGCTCTGCTGACCTCCGTTATTTATGACGGCATGTGAAATTGATTGTGGTTGAAAGATCCTTACTGGAATAAGATGAGCTTCTCAACTATTGCCACACAAATAAATTTCTGTTTTCCAGGGATTCCCCCTAGGGAGCACTTGCATAACCCTGAGTTCACGACAACGGGTACCTCCAGCTGGCAAAATACCGGTGACGGCACTGTAATCATCGAGCTCCAGGACGGCAGAGGTCAAGCGATTCGCATATGACCACAGGGAAGGGAGACTGTGGGGACGATGCAGGGCTCACTGGCGTGTCTAGATGAATAAATTATAAACTCCCCTGCAAAGCAAGCTGTGATCATTTTTGATAATTCCTGTCAAGTGCAGTGCAGGAAATACACACTAAGTATTAATGGGATTACGAACAGATGAACAAGATGAACAAGCCTTTCAGAGACACAGCCTCCTGTCTGCGTTTCCTCTCTCACAAAATCCTCAGCTAGATGTAATTTAATAAAATAACTTAACCCATTACAGCAATCCTAAGAGAACTCTCACTGCTGTTTCTCCCCCTGGTCCCCAAGCAATGCAGAGCTCTGCACATGCAATGGCAACATCGCATGGAACATCCCCACCCGCCTGGGTCTCTGCTCGGGCAGCACTGCGGGATGGCAGGACAGACCCTCACCCCGCGCCAGCAGGGTCCTGCCCAGAAACACCAGCTTCTCCGCGAGGCTGAGCGCAGGTGGGACTGGCTTCCAGCTGCTGGATTCCCTCCTGGCACGGGATGTCAATGGGTCACCAATACAGAGGGAGGCAGGCATGGCAGGAAAAGAGCCGTGGAGGGTCCTGCCCGCACTATCCTGCAACAGGACCACGAGCAGAGCCGAGCGGGGGAACCCCAGCCTGGGAAACCAAAGGCAGGCAAACCCCAGGGAGATGCGGCCGCTGCCGCTCCGGAGAACCTCGCGGGAACAGAGATCCACTGGGCACGGGGCTTGAGCCCCCATTTCCACAGCTCCAGCCACCCCACCATGAACCAAGACTCCCTCTTGCACCCGATGGCACTGTTCTTCTGTTCTTCCAGTTCTTCCACAATCCCTTGTTCTGAGTCTCCTGGGGGGGATTTGCTGTTCAGAGCATCCGGCTGTACCTCCTTGGTGACCTTTAATATTAAGGAACATTATTAATTCTTGATTTATTTAAAACAGTCTATTTTGACAAGATTGCAGGAGAAGACACCTCTCTGTTGGAGGATTACAGCCTGTCTGTTAATTAAATGTCAATGACAGAGCACTAAAAGCTCTCCAAATGTCCACGGAGGAGCCTCTGTCCCTGCTCCCTTCTCATTCTCGTTAGAGACCTTTACGGGAGCTCTGCAGCCCCCGCACTCGAAGGAGACCGGAGTCCTCTCCTCCCTGTGCTGACCTCTCCGAGCCTGGCTCTCTGGTTAGCCGGGCACTGAACACCCACCATAATGCACAAGACATGTCTTCAGTCTCAACCGGTGCTCACTGGACCAGCTGCCCGCATCAGCCCAAGCCCATCTCTGGACACCAGTCTGGACACCGCAGCGCGCACACTCCTGGAAATTCATCCGTCCTGTCCCCCCACCCGCTCAACACTCCTCCGGTTAGCGAAGCGCAGTCCTTGGGCGCAGTAACACATGGCAACAGAGAAATCCTCTTCAACCCTCATCCATCCCGGCAGGTCAACGCTGTATCCTGGCAGCACCCACGTTTCAGCAACTCAGGAACCAGTTGTTCTCTAACTGTGCGTCTTCATGGCACTGCCACACAGGCACATGGGCACAATTATTAAAAAATTTAACTTGGCCAAAGACCCCATTGTTTCTCTATTAAAAAAGGGCATGTGGCACGAATGAACTCCAAATCTCCTGCAGAATTACCCTGAAGAGGCTCCATGCACACACTGGCTTCAGGGGGACACATCTCGCGCTGCAGTAGAGGTAACAGAACCTTTCACTAGCTGTGGAAAGCACACATGCACTCTCTGAATGTGGAAATCGATCGAGCATTGCAGTGGCAATATCTACTATCAAACAGCGTCCTCAGGTGGAGAGGAGAGCTGCGAGGTTCCCCTCTTGAACCACGATGTGCTTGGTACACTCACTGGGAAGCAGACTGAGATCAGGACTCTGCCAGCCTTCCTGAAAGGGATTTCCTGCATTCATCAGGCAAGGTGGTAAAAAACGAGTGCAATACTTTTCTGGTGATGTCATAAAAATGATTGATAATACTGAAAATGAGGCATCTTGCTGTGACAAAGTAAATGGCAACAACTCTCTCCAAGTCTGGTCTCAAACAGGATATCACAGTTTGCTCCAGTTTTCTCGGAGGAATTATGGACTCCATGTAAAGAAGGTGCTGGTGCTTTCTTCCCCTGGCTGTGAAAAGTTTCCAGTTTGATCGCAGAGGAGAAGAACGAAGGGCATCAGATAAACTGGCTATATGCCATGATGGATGAGACAGTGTTTGGACAGCAGAGTGCAAAAGCTTTATGCTTCTAAAGCAGATTTCATTGCTTAGAAATAGCGAGTGCCTTTCAGAGGCCAACTTCTCTTTAGACGGTGCATCTAGGAAAAACCTGCTAAATACAGTATCCGTATCGGGGGGTATTGTGATGCCAGGGCACTGTATCCTCTGAACAGAGGTTCTTGTCTCTTCTCTCATGTCCCCTTTTATACTTGTTCCTGCCCCAGTCACCCCCAACACCTTTATCTTGCATCAGTCCATCTCTACCTCTTTGCTCTACCTGCAGCGCCTTTTGGAGAGGAAAATGATCAAGGACTGGGTATGAAAAACCAGAGTGGAGGAGCCATTTAGATGAAGGCGGGATGCTCTGAATGTTGTTTATTATCACATTTCCTGTGAATTCTTACATAATGTTTTGTATTTTGACTGCTGGTACACATTGAACAGTTTCCTTGGCTTGCCTGCAACAATGCCGCATTTAATTCAGAACCTGTAAGATACATGAATAATTCAGATTGCTCGTTCCAGTGTGCCGTGCTCTACACTTGTCAGTGGTGGGTAACGCTCCACTTCACGTGGGTCTCAGCTGCCACCTTCACAAGGAGAACGACACACAAACTGCTGGCTGCAGCCTCTGCTGCGCGCATTTATCCCTGGCTGGATGCGCCGGCATTGCTGGGGTGACCCTCATCGCGCATCGCCTCCAGGAGATGGATACCCAGCCGAGGAAGCAGGGTAGATGTCTTGCAATTCAAACGTTACCTTGTTTTCAGAGGGTTTGCACCAGCCTGGGTCGCTGAATCAGCGTCTCGTGGTCCCCAACTGTTCCGCTGCGGACGAGGTTGTGCTGCACACGAGGCGCTGCCCCATTGCTCCTTCTTCCCCAGCGGGATTTCCCTGATGAAGGGCTCCTCTCTCCTTGAAAAAAGTATGGGGTGGGGAGCGGGGCCCCGAGCACCACAAGCTCGATCTCTACAAGCTGCTACACCGGTACCTAATCTACTGCACAGACACTTAGACAGTGGTTTATGTCTCCGTTCGGTGTGAAAACGTTGTCACTAGTCCCTTGAAGACTGGCAGCACGTGTGCCCCGTCCTCCCAAAGCATGTCCCCGAGGGCTGCCCCTTCCTCTGGGGGCTGTGGACTGGGGTGCCAGCCAGCTGCACCGTCGCTCTGTCCCACCTTGTCCTGGAAGCTTGGCTCCTCCGGGAACGCTGGGAGGATCCCATCGCAAAGCTGAGGACCACCACGTCCGTGGCACACCAGCACGTGAGACCCCACGAGAAGCTGGCAGCCCCTCAGACGTCTGACTTGTGGCCTGGGGAAGGGTGGCGAGGGGCTCCCGGGGGCCCTGCCCACAAGCTGCCTGCCCCAGCAGCCCAGCCTCAGAGCGGCCCCTGGAGCACGCAGCGCCCAGGGCGGCTCTGGGCATCGCCCCCCTCATGGCTGCTCTGGCCACGTTTCTTTGGGAATGGCCGTCCTCGCTCCCATGGGTCCCCTCACCGCAGCTGCGGACGGACAGGCTGCAGCAGCATCGGTCAGCGCTGGTCCCCACCTGCAGAGTGAACAGGCTGCGGGTGGAACCCGCACACGCTGCCCCACGGTCACACAGAGCTTGCGGGCAGGGCTGCAGGTCCCGGGCTAATTGCCAGAGACAGGGACAAAGGGGTGTGTAGATGAGGGGACACGATGGCCAGAAAATGTCATTTTACAGCCCCAGCACCGCGAGCTGCTGGAGCCCCTGGGGACGTGCCGGCCTTGGCGGGGGCTCCCCGGTGACGACCACTGCAGCAAACCCGCAGGGCACCACGAGGGCAGTGACAGCAGCAGTGTCACAGTTCGAGGCGGTTTCATTCGCACGGATCTCCTGGGACTCCATTCCCTGCGCCCGCTTTGCACCCAGCGTGTGCTGGAAGGCAAGGTGAGCACCTTGGCACCTACCCGGCAATTGACAGTGACACTAACGCAGATCTAGCAGGCTGCTTCATAGACAAAACATTTAAATTTTCATTATAATCTATTAAAGATGGATTCTCTCAAGTTGCTGTAATAGAAGAAAGATTTCTGAAAAGCTGATTTAAATACAGCTACTCACAGTGACAAAAACCAGGCATTCAGCAAGCTGTTTCTGTTTACCTGAAAAGACATTTATTCTGACTCACACCGCAAACTTATTTATTATTCATTCTTCTGAAGAATAATGAGAATTCATCTGCATCTGGACAGTGTCCCACGAGCGAGAGCAGCGCTGCTCTCAGACAGGCACTCGGGCCAGGCGGACGAGGACCCGGGTGCCCCCGTTCTGCCAAAAGCTGCACCCACGGGGAACCAGAGCATGGGAGCTCTGCAGAAGGGCGCAAGTGGGGTGCTAGGATGAGGAGCCCTCATTTGCCATGCTATCCTACTTAGAGCAAGAGATTGGACAAGGAGGAAGGCGGCAGAGTGCGGCTGGCTGCAGCTCTGGCTGGGAAGCACCAGCTGGCAGGGTACCAGTGCCACAGAGCTCCAGAGCATCCCAGCATTGCCCTCCCCCAGCAGGGAAAAGCACTCAGGACATAGGATAAGGAAAGAGATTTTAGATAAAGCTGCTTCTCCTAGAGAAAGACCTAAGAGGACACTTCAACCAGCAAGTGTAAAAAGGTGACAGAAACGGTGCTGACATCAAACAGCAGCACCCACAGAGGGCTCTGCTCCCTGTCACGCGCGGTCTTCCCAGCAGCAGCATCCCCACCGCCCCACCCCACTTCTCCCCCGCACTCCACTCACACGGGTGAAGGTGCTGTACGAGGAGCGGAGGAGCAGGGTGGCTCCAAGCGGCAGCACTGCTCGGTCCCGCGGCAGAATGCCAGCACGGGGGAGAGCCACATTTGCAGAATCCAGGAGCTCTAGCAGGGGAGAGAGAAGCTGTGCTGGGGCAAGGGGCAGTGTCTGAGGGAGGACAAGGCCAACGGAGGAAGATGGGCATCCTGTGCTTCTCTGTGTCTGCCTGGTTGGGAGTCAGGGAGATTTCCAGGATCAGTCACAGCCCCTCGGCAGGATCAAATTAGATAGGGAGGCAAGCAAGGGGCAAAGACACACGCTCTTTACCAAGGCCTCCCGAGCCTTCACTGCGGCTGGGTACAATCAGCACAAGATCTCAAGGCGTCAACATGTCCTCTGCCCTGAGCAGCAGCTGTGTGCTCCTGGGGACAAAGGCAGGACAGCTGGGCGGCAGCATCTGCCCAGGACCGATGCTCGCAGCCGCCCGTTTTCAGCACCACTCTGCAGCCAAATCTGCTGCATCATCTCCAGCCTGCTTTCCTGGCCAGCACCCTGGGGACCTGTGCAGTCCCGCTGCCTGTTCACGCAGCGAGCCCGGGGTTAAAACCATGCCCAGCAGCTGCTCCCTGCCCTCCGCTCTCGGGGCTTCCCCCCTGCCCACGCCAGGTGGAAAGGAAAGCAGGCGAGCGCAGCTGGAGGAGAGATAAGCAACCCAAGGTGCTGTGACTGCTGCTCCTGGGGGAGTCAGGGGTGAACCATAACTTCATCAGCCCGCAAGGAAAAGAACCCATCACCCGGCAGTTGTGTGCCATCCCTTCCAGTGGGAGGCTCCTAACCTAACCAGCCCTTGTAGTCAAGGGGTATAAAATATATGCTGACATCAGTGCACAGAGGTTCCCATTGGAAGCCACTTTCACTGCAGTGTCGTGAATCTTTTCAGAAACAGCTTGAGAAGATTCATTCTGTGTATCAATCTTCCTGGGTAGCAGAGCTGATGATGGTCGTACATAATAATGCCTAAGTCAATTCACATGCACAGTCAGTGGCTGGGTACAAGTCTTGGCCCTAATCAGCACATTAAATAGAAACTCACCCCTAATAGCTCCGGACGGGCCTCTCCAGGGGCAGGGAAATGCTCCGCTCTGGCCCCTGCGGCTCCTCGGGCGTGTGCTGTCGTGGCACACTGTCCCCTCGGCTCCAGGAAGGGAGAATGGAAAGTCGTAACTCTCCTTCTGTTTGTTGGGGTGACAGGTTTTTATGACCCAAATTCTTTACTTTAGGTTTTGATGGTCCCCCAGCCGCCGGCTCAGCCAGCTCCACGCCGGGGGAGGCGGATGCTCCGCCGCCGCTCTGTCTGCCCCTGCTCGGGCACCGCTGTGCCGGGCGGCCAGCTCTCGCGCACTGGCTGCTCTGCCCAGCAGCGGTCCAGCCCGGGCCGGTGGGGCCGCACCAGGCTGCTCCGGAGGCCACCAGCACCCTGAGAGCCACCAGCCAGGCAGCAGGCCAGGGGAAGGGCTGGGCTGCCGGGGGGACACGGTCATTGTCCCAGCGCTGAGCGTGCTGCTGGGCTCCAGCTCAGCCCGGCTCCCGCAGGCTCTGTGTCTGCAGCTCGGCAGGGACGTCACCAGGCAGCTGCTGTGCTTCCAACAGTCTGGGGGAGCCCGGCTTTCCTCAGCCGGCAGAGGTAGCCCGAAGGGAGCTCCTTCAGCTCCCCCCCAGCCAGCAAGGCTCCAGCCAGCCCAGCCCCTCCCTCTGCAAAGCTGCCGTCCACCCGTGCCCGCGGGGCTGCGGCGAGGCTGAGCCGGGGCAGGCTGGGTCCCGGCGTCCAAACCACCCGAGCAGCGCTGGCGCGAGGACAGAGACCATGCCGTGCACGGGTCAGAGGAGCCCCGGCCTTCGCTCGCCCAGGACCCTGCAGGCAGCACTTGGAGATTTTCTCCCTAACCAGAAACCTCCAACAAGAACAGAACCAAAGGAACGTCTTCTCCAGACTTCCACAAGCAAGTGCCCAGAGCAGATCTATCGCCACTATTCAGCTGCTTGAGAAACGGGGGTAAGGAAAGCTATTTCGCTCTTGAACAAAACAGAGCAGAGTCCCCTCCTCACAATTTCTCTGTTACCCCCGGGCCCCTTGCTTCTGGCAGCATCCTCTGTGACACGGCACCAAGGGCAGGGAGCCCAAGGGGGTGTCCAGGCTCGACCGTGCCCAGAGCCCGAGCTGAGAGCTCTCTATCTGCTGTTTTCTGCAACAGCTGAGTCACAGATGGCACTTCATTAAGCTTGAGATTCATCAGCCATTGTTAGTGTTGCACTCAGCAATAAAATAACCATTTAAAGGACACACTCATCAGGAGGACGCTAGCCCACTGGCCCTGGAGTCTGACCTCCTCGGCCACGGCGGGCAGACCACCGGCTGCCTGCCAGAGCTGTCGGGCCGGGCAGCGATGGGAAAACCCCGGACGGCTCTTTTTGTTGTGAAAGCACTATATGAAGCTGCAAACATATCTGTCACCTTCCAGCACATTGTTTACCAGCTCTCCTCAACACTCCCTAAACAATATTTCCCAGAGACTGTAATTCAATAGCTCACACCCCAGAGCTGTCGCGTCAGCCCGAGAGCAGCGTGATGAATGGGTCGCGTTCCTCCGGGGCTGGGGAGCTGGGGTGCGGTGTTCCAGCTGTTAATTATCCCCCTGCTTTTTGCTGTTCTCATCCCAGCTGTGCCTCTGTATTTATCATACGGGTCTACATGCACTAAAAACATTCCAATTGTTTTAAAGAATAAGGAGCAATTTACCCCTTTTGTGCAGCACCAGGCAGCTCCGGGATCAAATGGCAAGACTTGATCAATGAGGCGCTCGCTCGATCAGAGGCACCAGGGCTCAGACCTCAAAGTGCTTGTTCAGAAGAACTGCAAGCAGGAGAGCGCACCACGAATGTTAAGCGCCGACACAAACACGATTTCCATCGCTCTCCCGTCCCCACCTCTTCCCCAGCCTGCGTCCCAGAGACACCCTCAGATTAATCCCTGTGCCGAGACGAATGCCGAGGAGACCACCCCGAGCCAGGAGAGCCAGGCCAGGCTGTTCGCCGGGAAGAGCCGTTCCCACTTTTCCAGCCCCCGCAGCACCGGTTTTGCTGGCACACAGGGGCAATGCCTGGGCAGCACCTGCTCTTTCGCTGGGGAGCACCACGCCAGCCATTCCCAGCTAACACTCGAGAGCGGAGAAAGTTCCAGAAAAGAGGGAAGGGCCCAAGAGTCCAAGAGAGCGAGAGCGGACCAAGAGAGCGCGCTTCTGACAGTCCCTCGTAACACACTGGGCAGGACGCGCGTGGTATGGACCATGCCACTGTCCGACCTGGGTCTCAGTCCTAAACCGAGGTCAGATCCTACGCCAGTAATTGGGCTTTTCCACAGCTGCACTGAAGTCTTTTTTTTTGTTTATAATGACAGTTTGGCTTCCTTGTGAAACCTGCAGCCTGCCGAATGGTCTCGATGCACCCAATCTGGGTTCCCCGGCAGGGTCTCTGTCCTGCCAGCGCACCACACAGCATCCTGCATCCTCCCAGACGTGGGGCAGTGGCTGCCCGCAGGGGCAGGACGGGGTCCTGATGCTCTCAGCATCACAGAAACATTGCTCCTCACACCCCTCCAGGAAACAGCAAAGCAAATACTATTATCCCCACTTTGCTTCCAAGGACCTCATACAGGTAATTAAGACTGTGCTGCCACTTCTTGAGCTGTGAATTGCTGATATTTAATGACATTTTCCAAATATTTTTAATAGAAATTTCAGGTCTTGTTCCTAATCTGACATTTATCTTCTATTAGCATGAAAACAAATAGAAGGGCCTGAGAATCATTGCTTATATTATAAATGACTTTATTGTTGGTTTTATTACCTTCCCCATTAAGCTGTCACAATCTGTGCCTCTTCCCATTCTTGTGATGACCAGTCAGTGAAATCTGTCATCTCTTCCATGTAATTTATACAGGACCCCAGTGATAACTTTATTCATGTGGAGGATAATTATCAGCTGTATTATTGAGGTTGCTCAGTTGCCCCAGGGGATAACATGTCAGAAAGGTTAAAATATTGACAAGCAATAAAGCATGTATTATAATTATCCAAGTGCCAGGACAGATAACCGGCTGCGAGCAAGGAGCTGAGCTACAGCTTTGCGTCTGGGTAGCAAAGACAGTAAGGGCATGGTCACAGCTCACCCCTCCTGCCAGGACTGCAGGGGTCCTGGCCAGTGTTTGGGGGGGACTCCAACAAAGAAAACGCCCTCCCCCATTCACACGTATTGATCACTTACAGCCCGACATGAGCTGATCTATTATTCATAATTGAACGGTATGCGGTACCTGGAGTAGACAAGGCTTTTCCCCAATCCTTCTACATTTCTTCCCACGCCCCCTAAAGAAGTTTGTCTTCATAAGGACGGCAAAAGGAGGGAGAGCAAAGAATTGGCATCTCTGAAATGAAACATTGATTTCTGCAGGGATTAGAGCAGCAGGTGCGTGCCGTATTGGTAAAATGGTATATAGGTATAATCTGAAGGACATTGCTGAGATAAATTGCCCCTTGGTTCAGGCACTAACAAAACGAAGCACTGAATAACCTGGCACTACATCTGAAGTGAGACTATAAACCTAACCTTGGTCATCCCTCCAGATCTACTATTGTTACATGAAGAAGAGCAGACGAGGGACTCAGGAGCTCATAAATAATTTATCATGGAAAGCACGTACACTAGCCAGACAAAATCTCCCTCTGAGAAAATGTGGAAAAGTGGTAGATTTAACCTACTTCAAAATGTCATTTTTTGAAAGAAAAAACCCCGATCTACATCTTTCTTGATGCTTAAAGGATGTGTCTGTACCGCAGCAGCATCTTAAGCACCAAGCCCTCGACCGAGCTTCGGGCAGCTGGAGGAATTTGCTGCAGCAAACCTGCCAGTTCCCTCCAGGATAATAACACTGAGCATGGATGGTCACCGATGGACAAACATCACCAAACAGCAGCTGTAAGACATTTAATAAACTACATCCATTAACTTTCTTCTGCTAAGGAAGTGCTTACTGCAGGAGAAGCTCCTTGGGTGCCCACAACCACATCTGCCTCCAGGCCAAACACTCACCCTGCAGCTGGACAGTCTGTGCAGCACGCTGCCCTGCTCCTGGGATGACAAGACCTCTGCAAGGGCCACCTGGGAGCCTGCCTTCCTGCCTGCTCCCGTGCCTTTCCTCCTCCTCCTCCTCCCAAGGAGCTGGCTGGCACTTAGCAAAGCGGCGAGCCTCAGGCTGACTTAAGGACCCGGTTGTGTCATCCCCAGCACCAGCCCCAGAACTAACACACGGAGTCCTCAGAGCACGCAGTCTGTCCCTGTGCAGATGGGTTCCCAGCAGAGGTGTCACTGGAGTCGGTGCTCTCTGAGTCCCCCCCTGTCCTGGGCAGCTCGGAGCTGAGCCCCAGGCAGGCACCCCATGGCAGGGACCCCACAGCAGGGACCCCACAGCAGGGACCCCATGGCTGGGACCCCACAGCAGGGACCCCACAGCAGGGACCCCACAGCTGGGTCCCCACAGCAGGGACCCCATGGCAGCGACCCCACGGTAGGGACCCCACGGCCAGGCTGCAGGAGAAGAGGCACAGGGAGCTCCTGCCACGCTCGGGACACCCAAGCACCCAGCAGGTTCACGGACCCAGGGTTGTGCCTCGTGGCCAGGCTGCACGGATGGACCACAGGGAATTCAAACACAGCGGGAGAAGATGCCTCTTGAAGAAATGCCAGGGAAATCATAAACAACAAGTCAAATGAGGAAGCTCTTCTCCTGGGCTACTGTAAATGTTATTTCCACTTTCTTTCAGGCAGTTCCTGGTGTGGCATGCACGTACTTCACACCCCGGAGAAGGGTCCCAGCGACACCCCCACGGGCAGGGGCTGCTCGGGAAAGCTGGGGTAGGGCTGGGACCAAGAGCAGAGGACACGCTACTTGGCAGGAGCTGTCCTGGCTTGTCTTCGCCCCGTTATTAAAATGTCCAGACAAAAAAAACGAGTGGGGGGACGGGTGTCAGCCTGGGGAAGGAACAGGGAGATGGTCTCTACAGTCTCTCCCTACCAAAAGCACTGAAGGGTGAACTCCCCCTCGTTTGGGAAAAACCCTCCTGAGACACATATTTACTGACAGAATTAGAGAAGACAGACTCTCAGCAGAAAGCACATTTAAATACAGACCATCCCTTGCACAACGCATACAAATGACTACTTTGGCTCTCTGAATGCTGACATCTAGCACCACAACACTTTGCAGAGCACCAGAAGACCGTCTTCACAGGACTGTCACCTCTGACTCTTGATGGAACCCCTCCTGGAGCGCCTTGCTCCCTTTTCACTGTGTCAGAGACAAGCAGCCGCACCTCTGAAAAGACCATCCTCCAGGAACGCTCTGTTCGCTGCCAGATCTTCTTCCTCAGCCAGTACCAGTGATGCTCATCCTTGTTTGTCAGAAGGGCAAACTGCAGCCCAGGCCCATGGTGTAGGTTAATCTTACAAATATGTTCAAACAAAAACTGACTTTGCACTGCTGAAAGCTCTGTTGCTATAAAAGGATGGGAAACATGAAGTCTATCCTAGCTTTCCAACTGTAATATCTCCTCTGAGCACAAAGGAGTTTCCTAGTCCTTACCAATAAAAACCAGATGGCACAGATTCTGATTGTCACCTTCTCAGAGCTGAGGATGCTTCTGTTGTGCTGGATCTATCGTAAGCTAGTCAGCTTCAAAGGCAATCAGATATTTAACGTATCAGTAATTCAGTGTGAAGTGCCTGGGATGAGCACAGCAATAAACTCGCTAATTGTCAGCTATTTAGGGAGTGGGAGATACAGGTAACCGAAGTCAGGAACACAGTATCTGCGGAACATCATCACAGCGGCAGGGTCCTGTCCCCATCTGCCCACAGCGGGGTGACACCCCGTCCCTCCGACAATCACCCCACCTCTGCAGGGCCACCCCACGCAGGTGGCAGCCAGGACGTATCTGATACCTTGCAGGTCACAAGCCTTTGTCATTGCAGATTACAGCTGCTGGGAACATACAAATCACTCGGCATCTTAGGGAACCCAGCAGAGCAGGGTTAGGAAATTCCTCCTATCAGTCGCTGTCCATTTCTGTTATCGTCAGCACAGCCCTAGGAATCAATATTACTGCTCATAGAAATTACGAGCATTAAGGATGTTAGACAGAATGTGAACTTGTCCTTTCTTGGAACTAAATGTCTTTTAACGGCACTTGAAGCAGCCTGGAAGCAATCTGCCCTTGCTGGATGTACAGTTGCAGCTGCTCTGCAGCTCGCTGTGAGCAGACAGCAGAACAGCGCTTCCGAAAGCGGCACCGCAGCAGGGCGGCTGCAGATGTGAGTGGGGGAAGCCTGAGAAAAGGAGGTCTGTCTGTCCTAGAGTCTGTCTGTCCTCCACAGGGACACAGCAAAGCAGAGGTGGTGCTGAGCCGCACCAGGAGATGCGGTTTGCTGCGTCACCGTCAGCAGCGAGTGCCTGCATCTGCTCTAGGACTGCTGCCGGCAGGGACAATGAGCATCCTCGTGGCAGAACCAGGCAGGGATGAGCTGTGGCAGCCCTCATCTCTACCCGCGTGGCTGGGCTGCAGCTGGGTACCCAGACAAGATTCCCACCCAGTGCGCTGTGTACCCGGCACAGATGCTTTCAACGAGAAAGGCACCGCAAAGGCTCAGCACTCCCCAGCCCTGGGGCCCTGACTTGCTCCTCCTCCTGACAGCACACAAATCCCCCGCTGCAGCACTCCAGAGGGTCACAGCAAGGTCCTCTGCAAACCTCCTCCTCAGGCTGCTGGGGTGCCCAGGCCCACTCAGCTCCCCTCCCTTCCCAGTCCCAGGCTGGTCCCTGCTGGTGTGTGTTCCCGTATCTCTCTTTGGACAGTTCAGCTCCTGTTCTCTTGCCGTACGGCGGGCAACGCTTAGGAAATACTGCTCCACACTCCTGCCCCACGTTTCCACTGCTGCAAACCCTCCTGCCAGCACCAGCCTCCCCATGCACCCCTCGGGCCAGGCTCCTGTCCCCCGCGCCCACCGCAAGGTCGTGTGCTGCCGCAGGGAGAGGACTCAGCCCAGGGGAGACCAGCCGCAGCGTTCCCTCGAGGTGCAGCCCCAACATGCTTGGAGGGAGTTCTTAAACACACAGTCTGCTGGGAAGCAACTTCTTTTTCTGCCCGTTTTCCTGGGCACGCTGTCGGCCTCCCAGACCCCTCCAGTGCTCCAGTTTGTTCAGAAACAACATTAACGAGTGAAAGAACTCTCTCACCCCGTCTTCCCAATTTAAACATGTAACAGTCGCAGTTCACTGTCCCCTCTGCTTCCCAGCAGGATAACACGCTCCGTGTTCACTCCAGGGTGTGAGTGGCTCACCCGTTTACTCCCAACACAGATCAGGAATATTTCAGCCTTTCCCACACCGCGACTGCCGATCAGAAGCCAGTCCTCAACATACCTGTGGCTAGAATTTCATTGTGCCTGGGACGTTTAACCCTGGCCCTAGACCAAAGCTCTCCATTGATGCCAACGCCTTCTCTCAGATGAATGGCCAAGTGGGTTTCATTTACTGAGTTTCTAATTTTCCCAATGAGATAAGTATTTGTATCTTTTTATGTTTTAATTGCTACTTTCATAAGCTCTCTTGATCAAGAGGCTTTTTAACTGGAGAGGCCTTCTTCACGACTGAGAGATTGCGAACACTGAGGGTATCTGCTGAAGCACCTTCAACAATCCCAGTGTCCATTCACCTTTACGTTCACATTCCTCCTTTCTGGCGGTTTTCTTACGATCGTATTAATCTTGCAAAACTGCCCCAGACGCATGTGCCACACCAGGAGCGTATTGGCAGGACTGCGGTGTTATTATCAAAAAGTGCTTCCTCCAGGACACGTCACCCTCCAGGACACGTCACCCTCCAGGACACAATCCTCTGTGGCCCCGGAGAGGGGAGCCGTCCCCGTCCCTCTCCCTCAGCCAGTACTCCAAAATGAAATCCTGGATCTGGTCGTGTACAATGAACGAGTTGGCCCCAGAAGCCTAATTAAACCTTTCCTGCTACTGCTGCCTCCAGCCGAGTTCTTCTGACAGCCCGGCACCAGAGCCTCAAATCTCTCCAGAGGGCGACGCGTGGCCGTACAGCCCAGCAGCTCTCCTTGGTCCCACGCTCTCTGCAGCCGCTGCTTTTCCCTCGCTGAACCCAGACACCACCTTAGTCTCCCTCCTTGCATCCGTGATTCTGTGCGTGAACTTTGCATCCATAGTGCAGCAAGTGCTGATGTTTGATGGCTCCGAACAGGGCGAGGAGACAGGCAGGCACCGGTCAGAAAGCCAATAAACCCCACTCGCAGCGTGGCTTGTTATTTACTTGGGGAACACGAAGTTCAGGAGAGCATCTCGTGCCTCCTCCCAACAGCAATTTAGAGAATCCACCAGGGATCAGTTTAATGCTTTGGAAAAGGTTAATGTTGTTAGGGATTTACAGCCGTATTTGAAATGGTTTAAACTATTATTTTCATTTCCTTGAGTAAAATGGGATCTCGGTGAATCGTGCAAAGTTAGACGGTCAGTTTGTGTCTGAAAGAGGTCGTTAAAAGCTTGGGTGGTTTCACATAGCGCCCGATCCTGGTGTTGGGCGGGGAGGGGGAACTGCCATCGGCTCTGGAGCTGACACAAGCTGGGCTGACCACGTCCTGGCAGTGCCCTCTGTGCTCTCCGTCAGACCGGGCGCAGCCAGCGCGCCGCAGGAGCCGCTCCGGTCCCTCCTGCAGGCCACCCGGCCTCGCCCAGGCACAGCAACAACCCCTCGGGAAAGCAGGAGCTGCCCTGGTGCCCCGGCAGCCGTCCCTGCGGGGGGACACAGCGTGCTCAGCAGCCAGCCCCACCGCGAGCCCCCGCAGCAGCCCTGGCGCAGCTGCGGCCTGCCCGGTGCTCCTGCCTGTTGCTCCCTGCTCCTGCCTGCTGCTGCCTGCTCCTGCCTGCCCGGTGCTCCTCCTGCTGCTGCCTGCTCCTCCGCGCCAGACCAGCATTCACTGTCCCGTGGATGTTTGCCTCCTAGAACAATACCCTCCCACGAGAAGACATTCCCACGCCAGTTTTACACTGCACAGGGCTCCCCATCGCCTCGCATCCGCGGCGTGACCAGTTGCAGGTGGTGTCTCGTGGCTAAAATCGCCGACAGGGAAAGTCCATATGCAGGCTGTGCAAGAGTGGAGTCATAACCCTGCTTCTTGCACACAACCTGCAGGGCTGTGTAAAAAAATTGACACTGGCCACATGTTACTCCCAGAGCCAGCAAGCTGAGGGCACTGATGTCTCCTGATGCTCATTTCAAGGGTCATCTGTTAGCCCGCAGCTGAAGGCATTTGTGGAAAATGCTGCAGCAGTATCAGCTGTAATTGCATCAGTCATGCCACACAACAAGACAAATGTGACTGGAGATGGCGTGTGAACCTCAGAAATTGCTTAAGACTGAAAAGCAAGCGGAGGAAACAGCAAGTGTTCAGAAACAATTATTTCACTGTAGTGGGAATAATAACGGTTCTCATTTCCTACACGCAGTTCTCCTGGGAGATGGTGCAGAAAGCTGCCGGAGTCTCCTCGTTCCCTCATGGGATCCTATCAAACTAAACCAAAAACCCCTGAGCAAAGGTGTCCCATTTTCTCCAGGGAGGCTGAAACTGCAAGATTCACCCACCCTGGACACAGAAGCATCCTGCTGCAGTCTCCAGTCTGGTTCTGCTGAGATACGTAACGAGGCATTGTGCCCTGCCAAGCTCACCTGTGACAGGGAAATGACTCATCCCTGTTCCCTCCGTGAGCTGTGGACACACCTCAGGTACAGCCCTGTGACAATGCCATCCTGACTGCACCCAGACTGCCCAGCCAGTGCTAAAATGACCTCGTGTTATCCCCGTGGGAAAGGACAGGGCGGGTTTCCAGCCCAGCACACTGTCAACCTTGTACCAGCACAGCCCCGACCAGGCACAAGGTGTGGGAGGGATTCATCCTCCTAAAATTAAATAAACCTTATGTGAAAAACGCCATTTTCAATATCTTGAGCTGTCAATTGCAGGAGAAAGTGATATTGATTTCTACAGAAACTTTATTTGAGTGACCTATTAAATGAAACTTATTTGACACCAGACGACTCTTGCAATTTAATTCCTGAATGAAGTGATGTCTCCAAGGCTTTGTGATGTTCTTTATCTCGAACGATGAAAGGCATTTTCCTTACAGCCATTTGCTCGTGTATCCCTGGGTCTTTGCAAACGAAGTGCTCCAGAGAAACCAGAACGCTTACACCTTCATTAGCAAACTCCAGCTGATAGACAGCCCCCATACACCAGTCCCTAGGAGCAAAGCTGAAAGGTGCAAAGAAGAGTGGCCAGGATCTCTAGCCTGGCACCTGAACAAAGGCACTGAGGGACCTCGGCTCTGCAGCCCTGTCCCGGGTGACGCGGGTGCCGGGGAATCGGTGCTGAACAGCAGCACCCTCGGAGAGCCGCTGCAGAGAGAGCCGCTGCAAGTCTCCCGGGCACACAGCCCCGAGCCAGCCCTCCGGAGGGGCACACCCCAGCAACAAGAACCCACCCTTGGGAGGGACAAGGGGTTCGTCCCGCTCACGCTGGCGAGGCCACTGTCTCCTTGGCTGCTCCCTGCAGCCTGACGCCCTGCAGGGCTGGAACCAAGTCTCCCGGGAATGGCTGCGCAGCAGCTACACTGCATCTTGCTTGGCCTCCTGCGCCCACGGCGACATGAAGGGCAAACAGAGACCGAGCCAGCCTCACGCAGGCGTTCGTTGCTGCTTCTGCAGGAAGCGTCCCGCTGCTGGGCCGGGAGGCACTGGCAGGAGCTCGCGGGGCCAGCAGCGTGCTGTCCGCGATGCTGCTGTGGCAGTGGAGGGATGAGCCAGCCTCCTGGGGATGCTGGGACTCTACAGCCTCCTCCACTTCCCCGGGTGCATTTCTGCCCAAGCGCCTCGAGGCAAAGCTGGAGCTGAGGAGAGGCATTTGGAGGCATTTGCTTTTCAGCCCAGCCCCCTCTGCCCTGCGCCTTGAGGAGCTTGTTAGCTGCTGGGAGCGCAGAGCCGCCCGCCACGCTTCGGAGACCAGGCACGGCTGCTTACAAAAGCTTTCCACAGTTCGTTCTTTTAAAAGAAGCCAATTTATTTTTATTTGAAATCTGTAAGAAACAATTGAATAGTAAAACTGTCAGATGCCACCTCTCTCATCAAAATGGCTTCGTCACGTCTGGGATGTCAACCTGGGTCCCTTGTGTGCGCACCCCCCAGTGCTCCCGCTGCAGGATGCTGCAGCACCCCCGGAAAACACCGCTTGTGCCAAGGGTCCCAGTGGTCCTCACTCCACAGCCCTGCCCCAGGGCCCTCTTGGGCACAGACTCGCAGTTACTTTGTGATTTTAACTCTCTGTTCCCAAAGGCAAGGAGCTGAGGCTGTCCCGGGTTTCAGGCAGCCTTCTCCCAGCCGTGTGCCGCGGGGCGGTCGCAGGACAGGGCAGAGTGCTGGGCGTGCACAGGAGGATCCTGCGGTGCTCTGGGCCGCGTGTGGGACAGGCAGAGGCACAGCTTGGTTGTGCACGTGCTGATGGGACTGCTCCAGGAAGTTCTGGAGCTCAGCAGACACCCCAAGCAAGGCTCAGGAGGGGACAGAAGCAATGCCCCTGGGTCTGGGGTAGACGGCAGAATCTCTCACTGGTTCTCCTTGCCCCTGGGAGGCCTCAGACCGCGGCACTGGATGCTGAGCAGCCCTAGGAAGGTAAAGTTGCCGTCGCAAGCCAACAACACGTTTATAACGAGAACCGCGCCTGGAGCAAGAAGCCATCCGACGAGCTGCTCCTTCCCGGTAGCTCTGGGCAAACGTCCCGGGGCAGCAGCAGCAAGCAGAGGCCACCGTGCACTCCGGTCCCCGGGACCACCAGTGCAGCACGACAGCCCCCAGAGCACCCAGCTGTGTCCTCCCTTCCTACCGCACGCCTGCTGCTGTCCCGGCTCTGTCCTGCTCAAGAGACAGGATGGCCCAGGCACCAAGTGCTTCCCCGGCAGGCAGCCATCCAAATGGTTTCAGTAAAACCACTTTGTGTATCTCCCCTAATTTCAGTTCAGTCACGGCTGAGCAGCCCACAGGATTTGAATGCAATTTTCTCATTGAGTTATACTAAATCCTTCGGGGAAGGAGCCAAAATTATGTAGAACCCATAAAAACTAAAGCAACATTTCTATTCTGCATTTTAACTTTTTATTATTATTTAGAGTTAACCTTTTCTACTTCTAAATCATAAACTCATTTTACATTTCCCCATCAGATATGGGCCATAAACTGCAGGAAACACGAGATGACTGCTTCATACACACATGAGCTAGAAGATAATGGGGCACCCAGTGGTCATTGCTCCTCACAAGACCCAGAGCAATAAATTCACTCAGACACAGGAAACTAGTCCTCTTGTTAAGAGATGATGAAATGATGCAGATGAGACCTGGATCACACTGCAGCTCACCCAGCTCAGCTCACAGCGCATAACTGGCCGGGGGCAGCAAAGCAGCTTCACCCCTGCAGAGATTCTCCCTCTGCTCCCAGGGTCATCCCCGTCAGTGTCAAACACAACACCTAGAAATCCGGGACAGACGAACTTGGACAGGAAACACTACAGCACATAAAAACCAGAAGAGCACACGGAGAACGATCTGCTCCCTGCTAAGCTGCACAGGGCACCACTGCCTATGGGCAGCACTGGAGCCTGGAAGAACCGCTCCTCCAAAGCACCATGCATGAGTTGTGTCCTTCCAGGGACAGAACCTGGGCTTGACGGACGGAGCGTTGAACTAATTATGACCCTTTCCATGTTAGCTGCCTGCAGGGACCAGTCACCGAGGGCTGGCGAGCAGCAGCCGGGTCACGGCTCCCACGGCCAGCCTGTGCACCGGGCAGCAGCACGGCACAACCCAGCGCCTCCGCTCCAGCCTCTGCACCCATCCAGCTCTGGGGCTGTGCTCCCGGGACTCCTCTGACCACCAGAGTTAATGTGAGACCATTCCAGCCTTCTGGAGGGAGAACTGAAATGCTCACTACGGCCACCGATGGAACCACCCAGGGGACCAGTCTGTCAACGTCTGCTGACCGCAGCTCCATCCTCCCAGGAGCCACGTCCTCGCCCGTCCTGCTGGCAGGGCACCCGCACAGGCAGTGCAGAGCTGGCGGTGCAGGATCCTTTTCCGATAAGCTCCGGCAGCACCAGTGTCTAAACTGCTTTGAAGCCGGAGGAGGTTTTCCTGGTGGTGCACAGCACACGTGCTCTCTCACAGAAAGGAGAACCCAGTTTTATCACCCTGACAGCTCAAAGCAGCAGCTCGTGCCACAGACCAGCAATTCGCCACTCAAACCAACTCCTGCCAAAGGTGCTGGCATGCTGCTGGAGCCTGTTCCGCTCTCCACATACAGCTGACGGGCTGCCACACCGATCTCCACCGCTGTCTACCGAGAGCTGACGGAGTACATCCCTAAAGACGAGCTTCCCTCATCCACTCTGTTTGTTTTCTGTTCCTGCTGCCTTCCCAAATGCCGAGCCTTCTTTAAAAAGAAACCACGCAAAGCAGAGTTTAATTTATAAAACGCTACTTTTTCTGAAATTTCAGCAAAGCTGAAACTTGACTTGAAAATTAACATCAGCTGCATTTGCTCTACATGTAATTAATTCCCTTCATGCCAAGTGCTACCTTGGGGAAGAGAACAAGTCGTAAACGTACTCACCTGTCATTAAAAAAGGCAGAAAAAGTAAATAATTCAAGAGATTTAAAAATAAATTCACAGTTCCATAGAAACAGACTTCCAAGCCTCTTTTCATCTCCCCTCTGCAGCACCTTGCTGTAACGGGAAAGGGATGAATGTAAAGGGAGAGAACAGAGAGCAGGTCTGAGCCCTGTGAAACACACACCAAGGCCTCCTGGATTTCCCGTCAGGTCCAAAGAAATCTAAACCCTTGATATTGTGGAAAAAACGCAGGCTTTCAAAGCAGACAGGCTCCTTTGAATGGGATGAGGGAGGGAATCTGCGGTGCCCAATGAAGTGAGACAGACAGCTGAGCTGTTTCACAGGGAACCTCACAACTTTGCTGCTGCATTTATGGTGTCATTCCATCGCTATTTTGGTCCCTTCCGGCACCTTCAAGCCCTTTCTTTATTAACAGCATCCTTACTGGCATGGGATAGCACTGCAGGTGCGTCGAGACGGAGGCTGGCTGCATCTGCCCTGCACCAGGCTCTGTGTGCGTCTGCGGGACACCAGGACAGGGACACGTGTGCCCGGCTCCACGGCTGCGCACCACTGTCCACTGGCCAGCCACGGGCAGGATGGGTCCCGGGGTGTGACCAGCAGCTGAACCAGGGCAGCTAGCTGTGTTCCCTTAACACAGAAACAGGGAGCAGCCCACCACATATGTGCCATAAAATACTAATTAAACTCACCGACAATAAAGCAGAGATGACCGTGGCCGCAGGCAAGCACACTGGCATGGCACTGACACGTCTCTGCACAAACGCCACATCGTGCACTCGCTGTACGTGCACGCGGTGCATCCCGGCTGTGCAGACACATCTCCCAAGGCAGGATGGTCCCATGCCACGGGTGATACCTGCCTCGTGTCCTTCTGGCTCGATGGAAAAGCAGGTGGCTGGCTGGTGTGGCCATTAAAACCTCCCCCAGCCATGGACCCAAGGGCTGTTGCCACCGAGGTCCTGAGCAAGCTGCCGGGAAGAGCCCGGGGGCTGTCCAGGACCTGGGTGTCCTCGCAGACCAGCATCCAGGAGGACACTGCCCAGGGACTTGTCCCAGACAGAACTGGCCCTGCAGCAATTAAAAGGCATTTTGGGAATGATGAGTTTTGAGATAATCCCTCTGTGTCCCTAAAGAGCAGGAGAAAGAGTCTTTCCTGGCTCCACTGCGCCCAGGATATTCTGAACCAAGGCACCGAGGCTACATAGGATTGCTGCTCCGTCCGCCTACCAGCTTGTGCCTGACTTTTCCACACAGCATCAGGAAAAATAACCCTTAATACCAGGTAATAATGATCCATCCCTTTTCGTGTCTTCAAAATCTGTAGAAAATTATTTCATAGAGTATTTGAAAATTACTCTTTGCTATTGGCTAGCTAAATTATAAACATCTTTCCAGGGGCACTGCAGGTAGTTCAGATCAGTAATTACCCTTTGGGGCAGCAGCACGTAATTAAGCATTCCTCTGCAGCTCTCAGCCAGAGCCTGGAGGAGTCCCCAGTTCAGCACTCGCAGACGGAGGCAGGGAGCTGTGCTGAGGCAGCCTGCGACTTTTCCCAGTAAAGAACCGGCTTTTAAATAGAATGAAGTCAGGTGGTATTTTGCCTGTATCTTTCCCAGTGCCTGGTCCCTCATTTCCTCCCTTGCCATCTGCCAAGCCACAGTCTCTGCTAACTAGTCCAAGGGATCGGGGAGCCTGGCGCAAACCGCTTCGGTCACCCGCTGGGGCTGCGGGAAGAGGAGCCACATCGCCGCATGGTTCTGCCAGAGCTGCTCTTGGTCTGCCTCAGTAGCTGCCACTCCTCTGCCTGGGAGCAGGGAGAAGAGCTTCTCTTTGATAGAATTTCATTTGTTCTCTTTTGCAATCTCAACAGCAGGATGGAAGCAAATAATGTGCAATTTGTTTTAACTCAGCTTTATCTTGTCAGTGCTAGCTATAACACTGCAGCAAGCGTCATTCTGAGGAATAAAGCTGCGATGGTGCAGGATGAGATTCTGCAAACCCTATTGATTACATCACCAGTCATCACTATAAATATTTGAAGGAGAGAAAAACCCTTGTTCTATCTAAACATGTTCATGTAACAAAATGTGCAATTGAGAGCGAGTGAGAGATGGCTCTAACAGGACACAGATGCTAGAAAGCGAAGCATTTAAGCTGCTTACCTTTCAACCTAAATAGCATCCATTAAATGGAGCATCGCGGGACTCACACTGTGAAGAGAGAAATACAAAGGGCTCAGTGTGTAAGATCCTCAGAAGCACAGACGGTATGTCATGAGGGAAGCGCTGGGTTCCTAATCACTACAGAGAAATTAAAGCACTCTCTACAGCTCCTTTTGGGGCGAGAACTGCTGCAGAAATGGGACGATGAAGCCTAGAATTTCTGTGTGAATCTGGGCTGTGCGGAGGAGGGTGCTGACAGCATTTACAGACACAAGGGCACCAGTGCAGCAGAGCAGCTCGTTTACACCCTGCTCGTTATTCCGGGTTTGTCATTGTGCCAGGACTGTTCCCACTGTGGAGGAAGCAGAGCAAACGGGGTTGTCTGGCAGTCCCCAGCCTGCCAGCTCTCGGGAAGTTCCTGCTCTCCTGCTCTTCTCCAGAATAAAAGTCAAATCCTGGGAGAAGACAATGCACGCAGCCAACACCGGCATTTAGCAGCTGAGGGCTCCTGCCAGGGTGATTTGCGTGGCCAGTGGCTGCCCTCCCAAAGCCAGCACCTGTGGTCACAAACCCTATTTCTCTCCTCGTCTATAGGAAGCAAGCCTGATTCATTCATTCAGCTTGTATTGATCCTTTTTTCTTTATTTTTACAAGAAATGAAATGTGAGAAGCTTTTTCTCAGTTCAAACCTGAGGAGATACCGTTCAAGGACTTGCTGTGATGTTTCTCTATCTGACAGCTTTATTGGGCAACAGCCCCTGATGGTGTATGTCCGCACAGACAGCCAGACCTTTCACACTGTGTGTGTTCCCATAAAAATGATCGGGTTTAAGGTGCTATTCTAGCATTGTTGTAACCGTAGCACGGGAGCAAGCAGCTTAAAAGGCAGAAGTGAACCGAAGGCAGGTTAGGAGGCGTGCATCGATTCCCTCGTCCTCCACGCCCTGGCAGGGGGAAGCCAAGCCGCTATCAGGCTGAAGACAGACAGCACGGAAGGGGAAAGCACGGCTCTGCTAAGTTCAATCAATCAGCAAATAGTATTTAGACATCTCAGTTCCCCCAGGGAACGGCCACATCCTATTTCCCTGCCATCCTGAACCAAGCTGGAGGGACTGGTTTGAGCCCAGTGAGGCTCTTCTGTCACCCGAGGCACGCTCTGCCCGTGACAGCGCCCCTGGCACAGGCCACAGCAGTGCCCGGCGGACAGCGCTGGAGCTGTTCCTCAGCAGGGACACAGCCAGAGCCCCCTGCCCCGCAGGGCCCCCGGTGCCCGTCTCTTCCCCGGCTCTCCGAAGCCGTGTTCGAGCGCGCTGCCGCACCAAGAGCAGCTGTTTGTGCGGACAGCTAGCTCTGCCTACAGTGGGGCTTGACTGGACGGTCACGGTGGGCTCTCCTGTTTATCGGCACATTTCAAAAGACCGCACTCAGCTTGCTGGAGGGGTTTCAGTCCTACTGCTCCAAAAGCAAAAGACACTCCCCCTTAAAAGCAAGACTGAGGCGTAATTGCTGCTGCTAGCATCCCTAATTCCCAAAGAGAAACTGTGCTTCTGTTTATTCATTAGCCAGGGCCATTAACTACCATTAGTTAATTATCACACATTAATTGTAACTGGGATTTCAGGTGATTTATAGTTTTGATTGCTTATTTTCTTGTCAGTGGTTTCAAAACCCCATCCAGCCAGAAGTGAAAAAGCTTACATGTTTTGCCAGGGACGGTCAGCTCATTATGGCACTGGTAAGTGAGGTAACGAGGAAGAGTCACCCATTATTTCAAAAACGAAGAACAGATGTTCCACATATTAAGGAGCTATTATGGTAAGTGTCATTCCAATGACTTGTAGGAGTGGCACGCTCATTTGACTAAGATTAGTGGTTACAACAAGGTCGTTTATGCTTTAATCTAATTAGTTATGCCACTATTGATAAAGAAGAAAAAAAATACAACCGGGCAATGAAGCATCGTTACCTCATCACGAGACTACCTCCTTGAGCTCAAGCTTCCTCACAAATCCCAGCAGAGTCCAGTTCATCTATAACACTCAGAAGATTTTGTTCCTTCCTTTTCTGTGCCTCAGGCCCCTGCCACCATCCCTGTGCTGCCGCTGGCCGTGGGCCCCGTCTGCAGCATGCCCACCGCCCCACCCGCTGTCCCACCCGCCCTCATCAGCCCTCCNTCGGCCGTGCGCCCCTCGCCGGGCTGGTGGGCGATGCCAGCCCCTGCCCCACCGCGATGGGCTCCCTTTTGTGGCCGCCCGCCGCCCACGCTCCCGGGCAGGACCCGGCTGCGCGTCCCTTCTCTCCCACGCAACAAGTGTGACACAATGGGAAGAAGAAACGAGACTTCTGAGTGCATGCAAAGAGGTTGCGAAATCTGCAGGAAACCCATTTTAAAAGCTTGCAACGTATTCAAATCCTCTGGCGATAAGTTTCCAAACAAACAGCTGTTTCAAGAAACCCAGCTCCGAATCCACCCCCTGTTCTCCACAACCGTGTCAAATCTCCATCAAACGCTTCCACCTGTTCCCACTTCGCAGGGACCAATCCTTGTTCATCAAAGTAACAAAGCTGTTTTCAATTTGAAAGCTACAAATCAAAGTTTAATTATTTTGTCCTTCAGAGCTTTATGCTATCTTTTAGGAAAGCTTTTCCAGATATGAAGAACTATCATTGGCTGGCTTAAAAAGGGAATAATTGACTGACAGCTGAAAAAACCCTTCTAAGGACAATAGTATTTGTCAGTCTGGTATTTTTCACTCTGAAGACAAAACGCATTTTATCAACACCCTGAAATTATTTTGTCCACAAAATTCATTTTGTAGCATTACCTTCATCTGTCAAGCTGACAGAACATTCTCCGGAGTGTTTTAAAAACCATTTTGCTAACACAATTAATTTCTGCAAAATTAAGTTTTGCCTTTTAATGGTATGTGTGGGAAGGTGTTGCAACACATGCACAGGAAGGTGTGAGCAGCAGCACCGTTCGCTCGCACACAACCAGAAAGGGCATGCAAAACACGCCAGGAGAACAGGACACCAGCCTGACCCACGTGAAAGAGGAGGTTCAACAAACGACCACCTGCATGTAGACAAGAATCCTGCTTCAGTAACTCAAGCTTCTGCAAGTTACTTGACCTCACTGAAAACACTTCAAGGAGCTTTATGCAGAATATTGCACAGCAACCAGAGAAATGTGTGTGCATACACAAAACAAAGCATTATCACCCTAAAACAAACAGAATCTAGGAGACGATTTTATCACCCCGCGGCACTGCTGGGGTTTTGTAACCACCGCCACTCAGCCCCGCTCCCATTGCCGTCTTCTTACCAGCTCCCGACGGTGCCGAGGTTTTTACCGTCACAGTCACATGCCTTAAATAGACTTGCTCTCTCTGGGCCCTTTTTGACACCGAATCGTTAATCCATTAATCTGTTTTTCATATTCCAAATAGAAACAGCCGTGACTGGTGTGGATGATCAATACCGTGTTCTCTCGTTCCTTTCAGTTCCCATCATTTTAGAATCTACTCTGCTTTTAATCTTAGGTCTTTCTAATAGGAATGGGTTTTGTGAAGAATTTGACACTTCATTACGGCAGCCCCATGCTAACAGATTTAATAACTCACATCTGCATTGGTCACTCCTGATACCACGCACCCCTGGGCTGCTTCACCACTCCATCCTCTGGAGAGCCAGACAGCTCTGACCTCCCGCTGCATTGCCCACACACAGGGACCACATCCGCCACGACCGAGAACGCCAGATACAGCCTGGAAAAGGGTGCGGATCTCCTTACACCGATCTGGAGAGCATTAGAAACAGACTGTAGGCGGAGAGTGAAATCAACAGACTGCCGGAGCAAGAGGTAACAGCCCTGCCGCACAATCGGGCAATGAAGCGCACAGACGTGCTGGGAACACAGTGCTGCGCCAGAGCAGCATGGCTATGACACATCTACTGAGTCCTCAGAAACGCCCAGCATGGCACGCAAATTCCAAAGAGAGAAAACCTCAGCTCTTCCTTTTACGGTAAGAGGAAAACCTGAAAGAGACATTAACAGCTCCTTTAATCGTGCTTACAGAGGATGTCATCCTCTTTTCCTGAAATGAACGAACAGGTTGGCAGCTGGTCCTCAAACGCTCCTTAGCTGAATTACAATTGCTCCGTACTGGATTTCAAACCCGACTGAACAAAGCCTGTGTTTCCTTTTGTTGTTGCTCCAGTAAAGCCCAATGGCCAAGGCTGCTCCTCTATCCGAGGTTACAAACCACCCAGGTCCAGCTCACCAGGGAGCAGCCCAAGCGCTGGGCAGCCCGACCCTGCCCCTGTCCTGCCGGGAGCACACAGTAACCCAGGAGGTCTCTCCCAGTTTTTATTCTGGTGCTTTGGAAGAAGAACGTTTTACCCCGAGTCAAGAAGCAGCCACTCCGTTTCTGTAAGTCAAACGCCAGAACAGGACACCACTGCTGCTGACGGCTCGGCCTTGGCCGGTGGGAGCTCTCTGCCCAACGTGGGGCAGCTCCTGGCATCCTCTCACAGAAGCCACCTTCACAGCCCCCTGCTGCCAAACCCTCCCCACATAAACCCCAGACAGACACCAACAGAGCAACACAGCCCCAGCTATCTGCTCCTTGGCTCCTGGCCCCAGCCATCTGCTCCTCGGCGGACACGGGACCCAGGAGGCCCAGAGAGGGGCCGGGGGGACGGCGCAGCATAACAGCCTTCGACGGCTGCTGGCACCAGCTCCCTTGTCACCTAACCCCAGCAAGTGTTCACTGGTGAAACTCTCCTAATGGCTGATTCACTCAATTGTTAAAGCTTGTGGAACTCGTACTGTGACTATTCGCTGTTATTAATGTCCACAGCCCGGCCCCACAGAGGAAACCGAAGGCTGAAGCGATCGTTACAAAGTGAATGATGGAGCTGCCGGGGGAGAGGAGCGAGCCTGCCCTCTGGGACAGCTGCGGGGCATCGGGAGGGAGTCAACCTGCACACCCACGGACTGCCAGCGAGGGGCTGCTTCAGGGGGGTTCTGTGGCCTGTGCTCTGCTTCCTCCGTCACCAGTGAGCGTCACCCTGAGACAGCCGGCCGTGCGCAGGGCCAGCGGCCAGGCCAGCCGGGATCCCAGCTCAGCAGGAGCCTGGCCCCCGCTGGACAGGGCCGACGTGAGACGCAGACAGGTGCTGCAGCAGCTCAGCACAGCCCCTTGCAGAAACACACCACCACAGGACTGCCCGCGCTGAAGAAAAGCAGAGCCGGCTATCCGCAGGAAGCTTCCTCCTCTCCTCTGCAACTGTCCGCTCCTCAGCCAAGACAGCCCCGCAGGGCGCAGGGGCTGGACCGCAGCTCATCCGCGCGACACCTGAACGCTGCGCAGGGGGAACAGCACAGCAGCGCTCTCCCTCTCTTCCCCTGCTCCAAGCCTCCTCCGCCCTTCCACAGCCTCTCTGCTACCGATGCTCTGCAATTCTTGTATCACAGATAACCTCCCCAGGCCCGAACGGTGTGCTCCTACCTGTCTGGTCGTTGAGATGCTCCTAAACCCTCGGCAGCTCAGCAGCGTTCCCATGTCAGCTTTCCAGAGCCATGTGTTTGTTCATCCCGTATCTCTGGCGTCTACAGAGCCATCACATGCCATACTCGACCTATTCTTCATCTCAGAGAGTTCTGCAAAGCAAGAGGAAATAAAAGAGAGCTTAATACAGCTTTACTAAAATGGAATTTGCCAAAGACTCATAGAAAAATGGATTTAATTAGGGCTGCTAATGGGGAACAGTTTGTTCCTGTGATTTAAAGCAGAAGTTAGATAGTGTCTATAATTTCAACATTTTAAATTATATATAGAGGGTTATTTCTCATTTCTACCTTAATTACAAAAATCCATCTTTATGAATCACAATTCCGAGGCAAATAAAGCAAAGGCAGCAAAAATGATGTTTTATTTAATAAAACTTGTAAGAACTCACAAAAGAAGCAAAAGACACTTCAGTGTGGATGAAATAGCAAAGAAGAGTTGCAGGCAGTCCTCTGCACGCTACTTAAGGGCAGCACAACAAGGTTAATTTTTCACTTGGGAAAAGACGTGTAAAGGAAGGGCTGTTCTGTTATAAAAAAATGAAACTGGGTATGGTTTTTATGCAATAATGGGAACGTCCTCCATTTAATTTTGCAGCTAAGCAGTCTATTAGAGTTGCAGGCATTAATTGGCCTAACGTGCTCCAGCTAGTAATCCCATCTTCTAGAAGTCTCTGCTTCCCCTTCTCACATTGATTACTGTCAGAATCTCTGAATTGCCTGGAAATTGTTTCTCCAGATAAACGGGCCAATAGATCTTGTTAGAACCACTCCTCTGCAGCCTTTCATTTTATTTAAAACTAACAAATGTTGCTTTTGTGAAACTCCTCCTGTTAGGTGGCTCTGAGAGTGCAGGGAACGTAAATGAGTCCCAGCATTGTAGAGCACTGATCAATGTAGTAACCAACAGCCCAGACACCAGCAGGCTGGCCCAGCTGCTGTCACTGCTGCAGGTTCTGCACCCACCATCATGCATTTCCACACTGCACCCGGATCAGAACGGAATCAATGAGTGAAGTTCAAATGTGGCACATTTCCTATTTCCCTGACAGCTTATTTCATGGATCACAGGGACCAAAGTACAGCTGCTTATTCAACAGAGGAAAGAATGAATCAATTTTCATTCTTTAATACACTGTGTGACCTATTCTCCGATGCTCTCTCCTTTACAACGGCTCTAGTCTTTTCAAGGCCTTAAATTGTGTCAGATAGAGAAAATTTAAAATAATGACAAAACGCCCTGCCCTAGGTCTGCTTCCAACTGACTAACTGCTCTGATGTTAATAAGTCCAAATGAAAGATCTTATGTCACTCAGGTTGAATTAAATAAACTATAATCCCTATCATTAAAAATGAACCAATCTCCTGGAAGATTTCCGTGATTTCACTCCAAGTTCCCCACGAAAGGTGCTGGATGCCACAAAGACTCTGATCCTGATCTGCTCCAGTTTTTTCCGCTATTTCAAAACACGAAGGAACAGTGTGACAAACTGGCAGCCAAGAGCAGGCACTTTGCTGGGAAAATTCTGCGCCCGCCTGCTCCCCTCCTGCCCGCAGAGAGCTCAGGCCACGTGCTGTCGGCCCGATGCAGGGACCTGCAGGGCAGCCAGATGCAGAAATGCAGCAAAGCAGCAAAGCAGCAATGCAGCCCTCCCCCCTCCATGGTCCCACAGCACAAACCACGCTGAGCAGGGGACCAGCGTCCTGGTGCTCTGCTCACCCCACCAGACTCCCTGAAGCTAGCAGGTGATGTCAGCAGTTCTTTAGGCACTGCTAATTTGGAGAGAATTAATGCACTGAGATGCATCATTTTGCCATTTCAGTGTGAAGATTATTTTTTTAATTTAGAAATATCCCTAGGTATTGCTGTTTTAATTACCCTCTGTCTTATAATTTATCCCCCGTTCAGAGTTGATATTCATATTGTTCTTGTCACCGATAGCTTGGTCTCAGCCTGGGCTTTCCTTCTGTAACCGTTTTTCAGAGAAGGAAGGTCAGGTTCTGCGAAGGAGGAGAGCACAAGGGTGAGCGCCGCGGTCACCCCACACAGCCGCGGGCATCGCACCAGCGATGCTGCACCCTGGAGCCAGGGCAGCGGGGTCCCTGCCGCCGTGACCAAGGCAGTGTGCATGAGCCCGGCACCGGGACAGAGAGGGACAGCTGAAGTTCCAGCTAAGTGATGAAATGGAGAGCACTGAGTGAACGGGAAAGCTTGGAAAGGAAGCACTGGGAGACCTCCACAGGCAAAGAGGATTTCTGGGTCCCCGTTCTCAAACTCTCCTTCTCCTGCCTCATTGCACTTTACGACTGGGATGCAGGCAAGACCCCAGGAGGCTTGCCTGGCCTTAGGACACAAAGGTAATAAATCAGGACTTACCAGAATATTGTCTAGATGAAATGGACATATCACCACCAGCTTTATTTGTTTTTCTCTCTACATATCCAGCAGCTCAATTCTGGGGCTTTCGAAGCCTGTGGATTCAACAAACATCAGTACTGAGGGCACAGGGGCACACAAATAGCTTTCTCCAGTTTGTAAGAAGAATCTGGGAAGAGCCCATCACACCAGCCTGCAGACTTGTGGCTACCTTCACCTTTTCCATACAAGAACATCAACTTTTCCTTCTCCAGACTTATCCCTCTTAGCTCCCATCCCTCCCCTGAGCAGACCAGCTGCCCATGTCGGGTCGCTGTGGCACTGGCTCGGTGCTTTTCTCACCCGGCCGGGATCGTGCTGCAGCTGAACAAAGTCACTGAATCCTCACTGATCAGGCTTTGGCAGACAGCTCTGGAGGACAGTGATGAGGCACGGGGCTGAGCAGCCAGCAGCTACTGTCCAGTCAGCTGCTGAAGAAACGGGTTTTGATGAGGTTCACCTGATCAGCTTTGGGTGCACAAACGAGGGCTGTGTATGCAGCACTGGGCACATACTGCCCCAGCAGCTGGGTCTGCGTCCCTGTCACCAGCACCCCTCTGTCCCCCAGCTATCAGAACTGCCCACTATGCTCTGTCAGAGTCATGTCCAAAATGCAGTTCTAACAAGATACCTTCCCTTCCAAGAAGGCACAAATTAAGAGTCAGCAGCACTGGAAAAATGGCCCTAATCCCTGCCTGCATGAGGAGTTTGTTCCCAGTGCAATGTGCCATATTATGACAACGATATATTCTTCAAGTGAGTGGAAACTAATGAGGAGCTAACACCCTGGCAGTCTGGCTATTACTGAGTGCTCAGAGTTGAGTAAAAGTGACAATGCAAGATGAATACGGCACTAAGACGAGATGTTACTTTGCATGGCTGGTCAGGGGAATCCAGGCTCCACGGACATTACAGATGGGTTAATTCTAAAGGCTGAATCTGATTCTGAGCCACAGTTGCTCTCTGAGCAAACAGGGAAGGCTTAATCCCATGGACGACTGAGTCGCAGGTGGCAGTCCCCTTTGTGAGGGAAGCATTGGGAGCGTGGTGCTGGGAAACAAAGGATGCAAGTTTGCCCGTTGCCTCTGTCTCCCCCAGAGCAGGCAGAGCCACCCGCCCGCCTCCAGGGTCCAGCAAGACCCTGGCAGATGACTCGCCTACAAGTGCAGTCAGGAGGGCAGGACTGTCCCTAGCAGAGTCACCAGAGCACGCCGACTGTGCACCAGCCCCTGTTCTCACAACACAGGAATGGTGAGGTGCCAGTGAAATTATTCAACACGAGGCTGACAAAGGAAGGTCAGAATGACCCCAGAATCTAACGTGGCTCTTGCCCAGAACACTGTGGAGCCCAGATGTGTTCATGGGTTTCAAGAGGCTTCAGAGACACTCCTGGAGCACAGCCCCACCTGCTAGTTCAGTGCGATGGTGCTCGGACACAACCACTACTCCAGGACTGTGAGCAGCATCTCTGAGGACCGCAGGCAAATAATCATCCACGCCCTGTCTGCTACAGGCTTTCCACGAGCATCTGCTAATGGCTGTGGCAGCGGAGGGGCCCGAGCCAGCCAGCCCCACGCCACACTGAGCCTCTCAGAGTGGTGCTGGAGGGTGTTCAAGGCAGCAGGCGCCTGCAGCATTTCCCAGGCCCAGCAGCGGATCACTGCCACGGGGGATCCCCCGTGTCTGGGTTAGCTCTGCCCATCCCCAGTGCAGGACACGCCGCAGTGCTGGGGGACCTGCCCCACGCCAGCAGCACTCCCACGCCAGCAGCACCGCAGGAAGGCTTGGCTTGCAGGAGCTAGAAAATACCACACGCTCCTTGAGACTCGACATGGCTGCATCATGTTTCCACTCCCCTTCCCTTCCGTTTAAATGCAGAGACAGTACCTTTTCCCAAGGTCTGTACTGCTTCCCAGAAGCAGAGATTTCCAATGATGGGAACCTCGCAGGGCGTCAGCCGGGTGAGACCGTGGTCACAGGGGTGTCAGGATGGTCTCCGAGCCTCCTACCCCAGGCATAACCAGGAGGAGTTCCTGAAATTACAAAGTTGAGCCATATCAGAGGAAAACTAATCAGTTTGCTGGATGCCAGAAAATTAAATATTAATCTAACTCCTGTGAACACAAAAAAATGTTCACCTTCAGATATTTTCTGGCACAAGTGTTAAAATCAGAGTGGAACTAAGGCTTTACTCGTTTTCCATTATCAACTTAAGTAAAAACACTCAGAAAAATGGGCAATGATGTGCAGAAGCCACTCAGCACAGATAATTACAGAGGGAGTTTAGGCAGCTAATCACTCCTAGAATATGCTTCAGATCGAGAAAACTCTGACTGCCTTGTTCCCTGCTTTGTTGAATCAGACTCTCGGCATTGCCCGATGGGAACGGGGCTCCCAGAGCCAGCATCGTGAAATGACAGTGGGGCTGTCTGGCGGGCGTGGAGGCTCATGGTGCCGGGCAGCAGCAGGGTGGACAGGCAGCAGCAGAGCAGCGAGAGGGGGGATGCAGCGGAAGCAGCGCTGGGAGCTGGGTGCAGGGAGAGCCGGAGGAGCGCGGCGGGTGCAAGGCAGGGTGGGTGTGGAGCAGACGTACAGACAGCTGTGGGCAAGGACACACTGACGGACCGAGGAGCAACTGCAGCTGCGGGATGGGGAGGAATGGCTGCACAAGGCAGAGTCTTGCAGCCAGCCTCTCCCCGCAGGGCAGCGGCTCCAGCCATGCAGCCAGAAGAGCTCCCCAGGTGCCCGCGCCACAGCCCTCCCGCACGGCACGCACCCCGTCCCCACCGCCGCAGCCACACACGTGGCTCTGCCCCGCGGCCTCCCTGCTGCGGTGTGCGAACCATCGCGCTGCCCGTGTCCTAGCTGAGCCCCAGCGGGGCCGGGGAGTCACCCTGGGGAGAGGAACGGCAACGCCAAAGGGCTCTTCTTCAAGGGAACCC
Source organism: Syrrhaptes paradoxus (assembly GCA_013400615.1). NCBI lineage: Eukaryota > Metazoa > Chordata > Aves > Pterocliformes > Pteroclidae > Syrrhaptes > Syrrhaptes paradoxus. The sequence continues at coordinate 112,854 of VZTO01026101.1, forward strand.
AGTTCTCTGGAGCACAGGCAGGAGGCAATTTTCCACAACCCTTCCTCTGCCACGTCAGGCCGACCTTCCCTGTGGGTGCCAGCCCACGCGCTTCACAATCCAGCCTGAGCAAGGGCCGGACTTTGCTGCCGGTGGTCAGGGCAGCCAGCAGGACGGCGAGCTCTCGCTCAGCACGGGCAGATGCCAGCCTGGGACAGAACACACTCAGCTGCAATCTGGATCATTCTGCACTCACCAGTGTCTGACTGCTGTGTTATTCTGCCCAGAATGGAAAAAATGCGCTCCCCTTTACAGTTCTGGTGGATCACCCTCATGTTCTCAATCACTAATTTACACGGGCTTTTTGCTTGGAACTCGGGTAAGAATTACATTTATAACAGCATTCATGGATATTCTCTCTTCTGCTTAATTATTAATTTTGCTGTAGCAAATAAAAGGTGTTTATTAATTCCACCAGTCTCAACAAACCTTTTGCATGTAAAGCACCGAGACATTTGAAAAGAAGCAGCAGCATTCACTTTGCTTTATTTAAAGGAATAAAATGATAAATATAGTTCTGTGGATGCTCTTGTGCAGTTTCTTAAACTCGAATGCCTGCCAGCAATTATCCCTGACTTACCGGCTGCTTCATTACAACAACCTAACAGATAGGAGTGGACTGGAATAAATCGGGACTTTAAAGAGCTCGTCTGCCCTTCAGCAACACACAGGTTTTTCAGAGACGGCAGAAGCTCCATTAGTTAACACGGTGCTCAGTATTCTGTTTCAAAACTATGGGGTCTCTCCATGTCAGGAACTGTGCATCAGCCAAACTCTTCATCCCTGTCTCTGAACGCTGCTTCCGACAGGCTCTGCTCACAGCAGGGGCAGAGCTGCTTTGGAGGGAAATGCAGAAATCCCCCACCTACGTCCTTCAGTGCATTCCATCTCCAGCCTTTCTTTAGCCACACCACTCTGGGGAAGGCTGGGCTGCATGTTCCTCCTCCTCCAGACCCCCGCCAGACAGCGCGGAGGGGAAGTGCCCACCACTGAGTTACTCAGTGTGGTCCCTGATCTTGGCCTCACCACGGAAAACACATCTCTCTGGAGACACACAAACCACAGCAGCAGCTGTTCTGGGTGTCACACACCCGAGACTCCTCTCCCAGCTCTTTGTACATCCTATTGCTAACCACGCATTGCTTCTGATCCAGTCTGGCCCTAGCACACAGCAGTTGCCCTGAAACAAACATGTTGTCTTCTGTCTTCTAAATAATCATCAGTGTTCGTTCCCTCTTGATTTAACAAAGCCACGATCTTTGGGCATGTGCTGCTGAGGATCCCAGGGGCTCAGCACAAGAAGCCAAGGAGAAGCCAGTAAACGATTCCAGCAGAGCAGTATAAACAGCTCGAGCTCTTGTCGATATAAAATGGAAATGACCACGCTCTCATTCTGGAAGAAACTGTGGTATTAGAAAGCAGAGGTTTGACAAGACAAGCTAAAACCTACACTCCTCAGATTCCAGTAGGCCTATGCCATATTAATTATTTATCAAGATGTTTTCTTAAAGTAGTGTCTTTGTGCCTTTAATTTTCAATTCCCTTAATGCTATGAGGATCTCTGCTGGCAACGCATCAATTATTAATAGAGTTAAAACAATATTTGTTTTCCCCAAATACATTTTTTGAATGCCGTCCTCATACCAGTTAGGTATTTCTGAAACTTTAATGAGGATCTCTGATTTCCTCCAGACTCGTAGCTGAGGCACAGACTTGGCTGTGCCTTTGATTTGGCTGTCAGAGCCAGCACGGCACCGCATCCTCACGCTGCTCGTCCCACCGTGGCCGGGGCAGTGATCAAGCTAAACAGCTGTGATGAGGGAGGAGAAACAGTGGCGCGTCCGTAATTGGGAATTTCAGTTGCTGAGTTCAGAGGTTCTGTTGGTCTAGTGACTGTTTCGCATTTCTTATTCCAGCAGCTGTCCCCAGGCTCAGTAGAGAGGCTGTGCTTTTCTTGGTTTGGAATACTTTTCCCCTAACAAAAACAGTGAAGTTCATTTAATCTACGAGAAAGCCATTTCAATTCAGCAAAAGGATACTTGAAACATCATGGTTTTAAGATTTTTATGCAATCTCAGCCACTTCTCTCTCTGCCAGGGAGCATATAAAAAATTAAACCCCAAACACTGCTTCTTGCTTTTCTAGGTCCTAATTATAAATACATTTTCACAAGGAGGAGTCAACTTAAGCTTAATATTGTGTGAAATCTCATAATTTCAATACAGACTTCACTTGATGTGGATTGATAATTGGAGCTGTGGAATCAATTTTTCCCATACTTGAAACACCCAAATGAGTATGAAATGTGTTGCAGTTGTTCCATGCACGTCTACAGTTCTGCACTTTGCTTGGAGTGGAATGATCATTCTGATGTATTTTTTATAACAGAGCAATGTTTCCTCAGACTTTGATGTTTCACGTATGGAGCTATTATAACCATTTGCCATTTAGATGCATGATCTGTGGCTAATCTCCAAAGCTTTGATGCATGCAATAATTATTACTATTGATGTCATTGCACCATATTTAAAATATGAACACCTCTTTGTAAGTCTACAGCTAGCACAAGAGGGAGGCAACCAGTCTACAGCAAGGCTGGAAATTTCCTGTTGGTAAATCTCTGACACAGTGGAAGATGACATCCTATAACCCCCAGCGAGGCTCTGACCGTGATGAACGCAAGGGTTCAGAGAGCAGGAGGTGATGCAATGTGTGCTCTGGTCTCTGTGCACGGAGAACAGCTCTAGGAAATGGAGCCCTGGGGTCTGCAGATACCACATCCCGACAATCTGCTCTTGACGCTTGGCCCTGAACGCAGCCACACGGCGTGTTTCAGGCAGCTCCTGCACCTAGGGCTCAGAGTAGCTTTATCCGTGCGGTGTGTCGCTGGCAGTCAGGAGCCTGGTGTTCATTCAAACCACGGCTTCCAGACCTGGGCAAGCAGAACAGCTTAAGTTCCCCAGAGCTCTCCACTGCCCTGTCATGAAACCTGGGGCTGGAGAGACTGTTAATTGGGGCGCTGTCATTAGTGTTTTTCATGACGGCTGCAAAACCGCCGGAGCCGGAACAGCATCTCTCTTGTCCAGTCGCTTTCACACACAGACCTTTAACCAGGACTGCCTGTCCTGCACAGACACACAGGGACACAGGCATGGGGAAAAGTGAAAATCCCCATGGAAGTTTGCTATTTGTGCATAAATTTTGGGTGTGTCACATTTGTAAAGTTTAAAAGATGCCTTGACTTGACTTTGATATGCTGCAGTGGAGTCAAGGTTTCTCATGAATTTCACCACAAAGTTCACTTCTGTTCTCCTGGAAACTCTTCTTACAGTTGTCACCCTGCATCTCCTTACAAAGAAAGATGTGCAACCAACAAACCCCTGGCTCCTGCAAGCCAAGCCCGCTGCCAGGGAGCCAGCCTGTCTGGAGACCCTCCTGCACGTCCATCCGAGCTGTCAACGACAGGCTGCCTTTGCCTTGCTCAGACTCCACTGGGTGGTCTGACATGCCACGTCCGAGTAGAAATGTCTCTGATTTTATTACCTACAGCCAGTGTGTCACATGCTAGGATCAAGAGACAGAAGACAGAGTGATTATCTGGAAAGGAGAACAGCAGCAGAAGGCCAGCAAGAGCAGACGCAAGGATCAGGAGTCGAGGGCAGAGGAGAGCATCAGCAGCTGGGGAGGAGAAGAGGCTCTTTGGAACCACCAGCCAGTTGCACCCAGCAAAGACATTCACTGTTCCTGGGCAGGACAGTCTCATCGTCCCCCCAGCCTCGCCCAGCCATCACGATCAGAGCCCTGGCCTCTCCTGCCTCTGCCTCGCAGAGGTGCAGGGGTGGTCCCCACCTGCTCTCCTGGCTGCAGGACTTCTGCTCCCTGGGCTCCTGCTGGCTTAGGCAGCTGCAGGCAATTCGGTAGCTATGCAAACAGGCCACAAAAATTGCTCCCAAAGACACTGGATTTAGTCAAAATGTGAATCCTTGCAGAGAAGGGGAACTAGAATTCTCTGCAGGTCCTGACCAAGGAAAACCTCTTCCCTGGCAGGCAGAAATTCCTCTGCTGGCCTCCAAAGGCAGAGCTCTGCATGGCTCCTGGAGACCCCCAGGGACACCCTGGTGCTCCCGGTATCCATCACCCCCTTCTCAACTGCTTTTAAGATGATGGCTGTACACGCCCCTCCTTTCCTCTTCTTTAATCTACCGAACCAGAGAGCCTGTCCGTGTCGCAGCAGTGGAGCCGGGCTGTACTGTCAGTCCATCCCGGGGCACAAACCAGGAAGAGACAAGTGGAACTTACTCCTGTATGAACACTGTCTGATGTCCTTGCCTGACAGCACAGAAGACAGACACGACAAGGAGCTTGCTTTACAGATCACTTTATTCCCTTTCTAGTTAATGGGGTTCTGGTGCCAAAATTACTGAACTCTCCGGTTCCAGCTTCTAGGCAGTTCTGCTGCTCTCTTGATCCAAGACTGAGCAAAATGAGCAAGTCTGACATACTCCCTAGCAAAAGCTCAACTCCTCATTTCACCAGTGTGCAGAGCACAAAAAAAGAGAGTGCAGGGAACCAGATTCACAGCTGGTGTAAATCCCACCATGTCCACTCTTGCCTGGGGGGCTGCTCGCGGTGGAGCTAGCCCAGCACCATGAAAACGCCTGGGCAGCATCCGTGTATTCCCGTTTCACTTCCAAGCTGAATGAAGCATCTTGACCTTTAGCTGGTGACAAGACACCTGACATGCTTCAGCAGGATGACACAAGGAGTTCCCAGATGTCTTCATCACCCGTCAGGGCACCCCCTGTGATTTCCCCAGCAGAGGTCCTGGGTAAATCGACATTGCGAAGGAGAGACCAAGCTGATGAGAGCGGAATCAGGCACTCCATGCTGCGATACAGCAATGCGGAAGGAGCTCAAGCAGAGACAGAGTCTCTCTGAAAGGGCAATACCAAGCCCCACGCCGGTCCACACCGAGCGTTGCCCGTTGAGAACCCCGTGGTCACAGCCGGCGAGCTGCCGCTGCAACAGCCCCCGCACAGGACCCCCACGGGCGCGAGGCTGCTGCCCAGCCCCATGTCTGCATATCAGTGAGGCACCTGCACAGGCACATCGCAGCTTTAAAAATAGATGAATTCAGGCATCAAAGAGAGGAAGTTCAGGACACAGGCAATTAGTAGTCAAGTCTGGACTGCATCCCTCCCGTCCTGGACCTGGCCCAGAGACGCTCCGAGCAGCACGTGAAGATGACACGGTCACCTGAGCAAATCTGCCAAAGAACCTCCGGGGTACTTAAGCATTCAAGTGGCAACACAGCACAACACAGTCTTGCTTTAATGTGGATTACCAGCTGCCCTTCATGAGTCGGGTTGTTTAAAATAAAACAGAAGTACCCATGGGGGGTACTTTTCATAAAAATATGTTTGTGTATCTAAAGGCATGTAACGATGTTCTCTGGTGTAACACCGATAACACATTAACCCCAGGGGTGAGTGCCTAGGGTTACATACATTTCCAAAGTAACTCCTCCAAACCAGCGCTCCCTGCAGATTGCTTTGAATTCACTGCGGTAAGAAGCACAACCAGTGCAGGGTCACCCCCGTCCTATCCCTCGTGCTCAGCCCTCCTGCGGGCATCATCCGGTCCCAGACAGAGGGGTGGGTGGGCAGCGCTGGATCAGGACACGACCTCTCTGCCAGGTGACAGTCTGAACACAGCATCTCTTCCGGACAGGGCTCTAACAAGCCCGCATTGTCCCTCGAGGGGTGAGGATCATGGAGACAGGAACAGGATTACAGCGTTTCCAAAGAAAAGAGAGCCTATTCACCTGCTGCAGAGCACAGAGCTCTTTCCTGTGGCAGACAGTCCTCTCCCCGCCTAGGAATCACAAAAACAATGGAAAAATCCCAGGGATTTTTTTGGCTCCTTTCATCTGGAAATTTGTCCCAAAGTCATTTCTCAAAGTGAAAACAAAAGGACCCAGAGAACCTTACCACCTGTACGATGCTGCCTTGGATCTCGTTCTACCCCAAAACAAGTACAGCTGAGACATACGACACCTAGTTTTCAGGCAGCAGTGTCAGCCGTGGCTTTTTAACTCGCTATTCAACCTTAACCTGCTGCGGGAATCAGAACGAACAAGGCTTGCTCAGCATCCGTGGCACCCTCCCGCTTACGAGCTGCCCAGGTCTCGGTGTGCAAAGCACACAGCAGTAGGAACAAACGAACAATCCTTGCTGAGAGGGAGACAGCTGAAATTCCCATCATGAAAATTCACTGTTGAAAATGCTCTGAACTTTTTTTTTTTCAGGCTTACATTGAAAATCACTGTTATTATTACCAAAGATTTGACCTAATTTTTAAAAGTGATTATAAAACTGAGAATAATGGTGATACTGTGTTACCTTCCCCAAGGTGGGCAGAAAGTTGTGTATCCAACTAATGAGGCTGCAGATGGGAGGCAGGTACCCACATAGCTTCTAAATTCCAGAATGGGACTCTGGAAGGCATCCAGGTATCCCTCAACTCCAGAGGAGAAAAAAGAATTTCAGCTGTTGTTGCCCTGCTCACGCTGTTAACAAATCAATGAAAGAGCTTCAACATCTACCATGAGAGCTGCAAACGCTGCATCACTTCTTCATCCTCAACAAGCTACTGGGTAGCTTCCCTGTCCTCTGATTTCAGTTCCAGAGAAGAAGAAATTTCTTCTGAACAATTTGACAACACATTGGCAGAACAGGCTTTGCACAAACACACCGTAACTCCTTGTCTCTTGCCAGCCTACAGAGACGGTGGCAGAAGTGACTGTGCATCCTAGATGGCAACAACTACAGTCAGTACTTCGGAAAGACACAGAAAAAATGGTGAAGGATGAAATGCCATGCATGGAAAATTGCAACCACCTTTCCTCACTGCCTTGGGCTCCTCGTTTTTTCTGCGCAATCACTACTACACGACAGTGACTCCTAGCACGGTTAGATCCCAGCCTTCTGTGGCCAAACACTGCACACACATCCACCGCGTGAAACTGCCTTTACCACTGGAGGTTTATATTCCACTGGATATATTTCTTCTGAATACCAGAACAGAACGCAGCAGCTGATGCCTGCATAGCAGAAAGGCAGAGCTTGTGATACAACAGCAGTCAGACCTTCATCACTTTACTGCCTATGAGTACTCTGGTGCTTGTAAAACCGTCCCTGCATCACATGCCCAGACAGAGTTCTCCTCATTTTTCCCAGTAAAGCCAGAAATCATCTCAGGGCTAGGCTCACCACAGCTCGCTCTAAGCACTTAAGGAATGAAACACCACCATCCTTTTCGTCTATTCAGCCCTCCCTCCCTTCCTGTCCAGGATCTTTTTGGACAACTAGTTAGAAGAGACACGTTCTGGGCAACTTCAGGAATAAGAAAATGTCCCAACACCTTGCAGCAAAGTGCCAGAATTGCTTATCATCTGGATACACAGAAGAAATACCTGTACAGTACATAAATCACCTGTCATCATCCTCCCTGGAAAACTCATTATTACAGTATCTAATCATTGTGATATCCACTGGCATTACTCCCGCCAACATTAATCCTGATTAGTTCATCTGGTATTAATGCGGATGTCACAAGCACTTCTACATGATTTTCAGGCTTGTTGTGTGCTTAAGACCGTCCTGCTTTCTGCTTCTAGGAAAAGGGCTGTTCATTCATCACCTGTGAGACAGCCAGGCACCAAAGCCCCAGGATTCATTAACTCAGTTGATCCCTTCCCTCAGGTTTCTCAGTGTCTTCCTCTTAGTGAAAAAAGCCCTTCACACCTCACCATTGTGCAAGCTCCTTGGTGTAAGGGATTTGTGTTGTCATTATTTCCTGTACATTTCGCAGGGCTGAGGGCAACATCAGTGCCCGGCTCTTAACAACAACTCTGGAGTCTCCAAAGCCACCCGCTCTGTCGGGTCAGTCCCTTCAAGGGCGGGCAGCAGCCGGGGTTTCCCGCACGTGCTCTGCCGTGTCCGCGCTCTCCGGGACAGCGGAGCGGGAGCAGCCTGCAGCAGGTCCCGCGGGCCCCGGCGCTCCATGCCGGCCTGGGGCAGGCGGCACAGCCGCTGCCGGGAGCCGCCCCCTCCTCTGGCACCTCCGCCCGCCCGGCGCAGGCCGCTCCCCTCGGCGCCAGGGATCCCCCGCCCGTCAGCGCCAGGGCTCCACCGCCCGCTCCCCGCAGCGCCCGGGATCCACCGCCCGCTCCCCGCGGCTGGCGCGGCCCCGGGCGGCGGGAGCGGAGCATCCGCGGGACCGTGCTGCCCCCTGCAGGAGCCGCCCGGGCACGGCCACACCGGGGGACAGCGCGGGAAGCGAAGCCCAGGGGTGTCACCCAGGGACATCCTTGCATTTTGCTTTTATTTGTCACCAAAGTCTATTCTCATTCCAGCCCGCAGAGGCTGGTGAACAGTGTTTCTTTATTTTTCATTCCAGAGGATTATTACTTATGTTGAACCCATTTGTCCCTAACAGAGATGTAAGATGTAGTTCCCTAGGAATTCAGATGTTATTTAAAGTTCTTTTCCAATATCCAATTTCCCTTTTATTTATTTAGGGAGCTGTTTCACCAGGAACCTTGCTGTTGAGAGACACCAGAACTTGTTTACAGGGCTGATTTCGAAGGCAGCCAGAAGCTGAGGGAGTCAGGTGGCAACATTACAGCTTAAAGAAGTAATTACAACAGAGAATACAATGTTAAATAAAAAATAGCAAAGACAAAGGAGGAAAAGGAAACATAAATTGGGAAAAATACACTGGTGCTTAGGATGATCACAGCGCAGGGACTGGAGTGGGCTCCTGAGCAAGCACTTCCCAGCCAGACATCTCACTCCAAGCAGCGCTCCCCGCACATCGTGATCGTGTGTGTGGCTGCTAGCCGGGCTGGCACGTCACCAGTCCAGAGGCCACCAGCTGACGGGATGGCTCCTGGGCCACGGCTCAGCAGAAGGTCCTGTCTGGCTGCGGCAGAGCGCGGGGCTGGACTCCCAGCAGCAGACACAAGAAGTCCCGGCTCTGCGCGACCCTGCTCTGCTGCAGACAGGCTGTGCAAGCCTCCTCACCTTCTCTTCTGTGAAAGGTGCCGGGTGACAATGACCCTCCTCACTGCCTCACAAGAAAGCGATATACCTGTGATCATCTGGAGCTGCTCTGCGCCTGCCTGACAGGAGAAGACAGAGGGAACAAACTCTTGCAGCCAGGCGTTCCCAGGCCCCCTCGCAATACAGCTCGCAGCCAGACACACAGCGAGGAAAGGGCTGGGCTCGGTCGGGTACCAGGGGCTGAGCAGCTTCATTCAGATGGAGCCTCTCTGGAAATGAAGCTCCTCGTACGGAGAACCAGCCGGATCCCTGTGCACAGCACCATGCTGCCAGCCGGACACTCCCTCTGCAGCACTTGCTTGGCAGCACCAAAAAACTGCATTCACCTGAGCTGCAGGGGCTTCTGGATGAGCATTGAGAAGGTACGTCCGTGCCCCAAACACAAAGTAGCTGCTAATTATTCCCACTGCTGTTAGTCTCCTTTGGTCTCACTTTCTGATCATTTAATGGGAAGTAGGTTACACAATAATTGAATGTTGGAACCAGCAGACCCCCACCCCAGCAGGGAATGCACATTATTTACCCTTAAAAAGATTCTAAGGGTTATTACCACGTAAACTGTGATGAATTAAATTCACAGGAATTCTTTTTGAGGCATGTAAATGGGAAGATTCCTGCAGAGGAAAAGCTGGGGAGCTGGCTCCATCCTGGCAGCAACACAGCCATGGAGCGAGCGGGAGCCCTCAGCTCACCCCCACAACTCTTGTGCTACACAGCGAGCAACAAAGCGTGCAAAGGAATGGGAATGGTGGAGACCAGGGTCAGTGTCTGCTTAACCCATCCGGAATTTCCACCTAGAAAAGCCACAGCCTCCTGACCAGCTCCCTGACAGCCACAGCTCTGCCGCTGGCAACGGGCAGCTCTTCTGCGTCCCCCCCACAGCTCTAACGTCCCCTGCCGCAGGGACTCCAAAACCAGCTCCGAAACAAGGGGTTCGGGTCCGCGCTCAGAACAGTGGCACGGGTGCAGCAGACAGCAGAGTGAAACAGCATGTGGAACCTGGAGCCATTTGTCACAGACTTTGTTTATTTCTTGGACTGAAGAAGGCTGAATATAGGATTGGTCACTTTTAATTCTATATAGTGACAAACCAGCAAGTGCATTTAACAACTGAAATACACTTACAGACAGTAATGGATGCTGTTAAAGTGTAACCTGGTATTTGGATTACCAAAGGCAGAGTCTATCAATTTTTGGTTTTGCATTAAAGTTGTTTTTTCCATCTGTTGAAAGTGGCTCTTTGTGATTTCACAGGACACTGCACTTCATGTGTCTCATTTGCTGCACCCAAAGGAATTTCATTCTGCTACATTAAAAAATACCCTGGGACAGTGGCTAAGCTTTAACTTTCCAGAACACTCCACTCCATGTCTCTCTCCATCCCAGCAGTTACCTTCCTTGAATGTCTCATTTATACCTGCACACGTGTATGCCTGTAACGTAATTCACGTGTCACATTGCCTTTGTCACAGCGAGGATTCTGCCAAAGTCAGGAGGAGGCAGCTGAGCAGCAGGGGCTTCTGCCACTGCAGCACACGTCCATCTACAATCTGCCCGTATGGAGAAAGAAAAAAACCTGCCCAGCCGGAGCAGAACGACAGAGCGTGATGCCCAGAAGCAGCCCCTGGTTCCTCCTGCGCACAGAGCCACAACAGAGCGGAGCTCAGCTCTCCTGCCACAGCTCAAGCAGTGCCACCAACCTGTATCCAGAGCAGAGGTGCTGGGCATCACGGGCAAAACTGAGAAGCCTGGGCTTGATGTGTTTCTCTCCTGCATCATCTCACAACCTCCAATATTATTACAGTGACGCACAACACCAGAGAATATAATTGCTGTAGTGATTACTTACAGCCATTACATTAAGCTTTAAAATGCTCCTTTCAAATTGAACAATGTTTTTCAAAGTCAACAGCTGGTTCACAGCTTGAAAGCAACAGTTAAGATAAATTAAATAAAAAGGGTAATAAAATCACAGACTAAATTTAATTTCTGAAGCACATGCAAACTCCAGCAAAGCCTTTAAAATATCTTTTAAAAACATCCACAGAAACAAAAGTCAATACAACCAACAATTACACTACGCTCATTAATAAGAATGTGATGTATGAACACAAATAAGTGTGTACACTTCTAAATGTACTTAAAAAACAGAGCACAGAAACAAATTCATGCAGCATTTATAGCCCTAGTCTGGGGGATAAATCAAACAGAAGTTTGAAATGAGATTTGTAAATCTTGGGAGGAAGTAAAAAAATGTTTATATCCCTATTCTTCCTCTTAAGGTACATACACATATCTGAGCGTGGTTAATGAAAATGACACTTCCCTGCCCTTAGGATAAAAAGCTGGTGTGGTGTGTGCTCAAGATCAGCACAATGTCAGGAGCCTTTATCAGCTCTTGACGTGCCCTACTGGAACGACAGGCTAGACTTACATTTCTAGAGTGCACTACTTCATTTAAATGCCAAGAGACTTTTCTCTGGCCTCATCTTCCGTTTGCTGTCGCGAGAACACTGTTCACAATTCAAATGGCCTCTGCTTGGCGAGCGACGAGTGTCGATGAAGTGCCGAAGCTCTGCATCATTCGGATGTGGCAGAGAAACACGAAGGAGCCGTACCCTGGCTTTCTTCCACACTCCTGTCAGAAAAGCTTCCCACCTACAGCCCCCTTCCAAACGGGCGACTGGCGAGCAAGCTGTCTCTTGGCCTCCATCCTTTACACTGCTGATCAGCTCTTCAGATTTTACATCCTAGTGCACTTGAAAGTGATGCAAGAATCAAGAATATATATTCCACCTTCCTTATCACAACTGGGTTTTTTTGCCATATCAGAAAGGCTGTTTCTCATCAATGCTCATTAGCAAGAAGAAAGATCCCAAATCAGTTCTCCTTGTGAACCTTTCCAGCAGGCAGACAGATGTGGCGTCCGTTTCACCACCCACGTGTCTGAGACAGGTACACTGCAACTGACGGGTATATTCTCTGGGTTACACACCATTTTCCTTCCTTCCTTGCTGTTCATCCCTTGCAAGCAGGAACATGACAGAAAGAAGAGGTTAGCCAGCCGCTTGCTCTAGAAATCACTGGGACTACCTGTGTAGTAAAACCTGCACCGAGCACTCATCCAAAGGAAGGAGATGAACGCGCAGAACAGGACGTACCTCGTTACTTTTAAGGAGAAGCATCCCTGTGACAGTGGATTACACCAAATATTTTCCTACATGTGCTGCACAAGCAAGATTTTGTCAGGCACTCAGAACAAGAGGACACGTTGGCATGTATTCGGTATGTGACCCACCTGCCGGAAAGATGAGGAGGTCATCTGAGCTTGTCCTTAGCTTCCTCCTGCAGCCTGAGCAGAGTAACAGACCCCCCTGGAGAGCGATTCATTCCACTGGCTTGCCTCCCCTCCACACCCCGACTGGGGCTGGAATGGATCCCTCTCCCTCAGACACCTCCTGAGAGCCCAGAGGACTGGCGCAGGCTGGATGCCCGGGGGAATCTGGCCTCGTTTAAACCTCCCACCTAGGCTCCTGCTGAGAAACAGGAAGAGAACTCACCGCCGTAAAGGCTTTGTGTTTCTTTTAATGCTGAAGGAGCTGTCTGAACATGTTTGCAAATATGAAGGAGACTCAAGCTGATATAAGGAAAAAAACCAAAATAAATACATGTTAAAAATAGCCTAACTTACATAATTTCCACCCAGCAAAGGTACCTAAGGCTACATATGTAAGCAATACTAGCACCGACTGTCTCAGCTGCATCTCAGGCCTGACACACGTCCCAGATGGATGTTACGTAATGTTTCTGGAAAAATAAGTGTTTTCCAGTGATTTCTGGAAGTAGAACTGGGTGTGCTGTTACTGCCTGCTCCAGAAAGAACACTGTGTGTCCTACACACGCTGCAATGAAACGCATTCCAAAGTGCCATGCAAAATGTCACCTTATCTCGCTTAAAGTTATTCCATCTAGTAATATCGGAGAAATTATGACAATATGTTGTTCTACATGAAAGTACACGACAGCGTTATCTGCGAGACCTGGCAGCTGCCACTCTCAGCAGAGCAGATGGCAGGGATAAAAACACAATGCAGGAACAGGCTGATAAAGACATACCCGTCATTACACTTTCACCGTACAATTACACTCAGCTCCAAGATACGATCGACGTGCATGGCTGTGCCACTCTCAAGCAGGAAGACCTCGCTTATCTGAGGAAAATAACGCTCGTATAACAATTAATTCTGTACATATTATTAATCAGAATCATCCATCTCCTGCCCACAGGAGCAGAGAAAGCAGCCAGGAAAGACATCCAAAATCTTTGAACTCTTACGTGTTCCTACTTCTGTTCTTGCAGAGGGAGAGACAATTGTTCACCCCCTGTGATGGAAAATCAGAGTCTGCCGACAACAAACACTCTCCTGGCAATCACCAATCTATACTTGCCGAACGGCAAGCTAGCGTGTAAGCTTAATAAGATGTATATAAAATTAATATTTCTGAAGATACCAGATTTACAAGATATTGTGACAACTGCCAAAATGTTATGAAATGTTATGAAAGCTTCAGTGTATCTTCCATAGTTTCACCTCGGTTTATCTTCTTCTTTACAAAATGGGAAGGAGATATATCAAGAACATAAATTTTTCATTTGTTGTCATAAATTTGTTTTTATTTAAGAGCAACTGCAGTGACTCTGATGAGCACAATGTAAATCCCACCTTAAGGAACCATCACTGCCAAAATTCGGTGGAAGGAAACACTAATTCTCAGGACAGGGTTTCCCTGCCGGGCTGCAGCAGTCACCGCAGGACTGCTCTCATCAACGCGCAGGACAAGGGCCGAAGTCCCACAGAAAGCGACTTCTGACGGCTCTTCCCCAAAACACGGGTAACGACCGAACAGACCCCTCCCCGGTAGTTGCAGAGCGCCCGGCTGCCAGAGGGACACGGCGTTCCCGAGGAGCCCAGGGCAGCCTCAAGTCCCAAGGAGAGGAAAATCTTTGGTGCTGCTGTTGTGCTCTGCAGTGGCTGTCCAAGAAACAACTCGGTGCAAGAACACGTCTCGTAAGGCACCAGGAAGGACCCGAGCCACGGCACACCCGGGGTGTGAGACAAGGCGGTCCAGCAGCAGCTTCCTCGCACTCAGACCCCTTTGTGCCCACTCTGCCCGGCCACTGGGGAGCTGACGGAGCCAGCACAGAGCTGCCATGCTCCGCGTGCCATCGCCCATGCTGGCCGAGCACCGCCGAGGGGCTGCCGGTGGACCCAGGATGCTCTCGGGATTGCCGAATGTGACGCGGTGGTGGGGAGGGTTTTGTCTTTAATAAAAACTCCAGACAGAGGCAACCCACCTGACACGATTTTGCCCACCAGCAGCGCAAGTCACTGACAGGTCCCTACTTGGGTTCGATATTTGGGGCATCTGTTGAGGTTTTATTACTTCTGGCCTTGGCTCCCACACTCCTTCACAGATCAAATAACTGCTCTCCCTATTCGATAATTCCAACAGCTGGTTATTACTCACCAGACTCCTGCTATACTCGCCTGGGGAAGAATCATAAATAAATGTGTACTAGCAAGCAGATGCTGTCATTTTAAAAACTGATCCACCTAGTAAAAATGTCCTACTTAGGACTCAGGTGGTGAATCACTGAGCATGTGTCCTGATGTCATTTTAATAAAATTCAAAAACAATCACAGGTCTTTGTTTATTAATTCAAATTAGTAAATGAGGAAAGAGTGTTATAAAGGAGATTACTACAAATAAATAATTTAATTCTGAACAGGCCAAACACCTGCTCTCTCCAATGAAGACAAAGGCAAGGTAAGATACAGAGCATTTTTTATATCTATTTGGTGTAACTAATCACTTTTCCACCGGTGGCAGACAAGGCAACATCAAGCATCTGTGGGTCCTGGAATCTATGACTGTAAACAGAAGAGAGAAATACAGATGGCTTATCAGACTTTATTATCTTTCTTAATTGTGTGCCTGTTTATTTGGGGCTTTTTAAATAGGTAATTTCTTTGTGAATGTCAGTTCTTGGAGAAAGTGAGCTGCCTGGAGCATATTTTTAAAATACACAGAACATAAAAGAGAGCAGAAAGTGTTTCGCAGACTATAACACAGGAAGCAGCAGGGAAAAAATCCTGGTGACAGATTTCCCTCCATGTTCGAAAAGGGACATCTTTCTGCAAGGCCAGGCAGTTTGGCTTCCACAATCTTTAAAAAATTCACTTCTGACGAAAACAGCACAAGTTTCAGTGATGGTGGCATAACCCACAGGGAAACTGAACTCTTTTTCACATCAATTTCTGCAGGTTACAGAGATGACAATAATGTTTGTTCATTGGCAGCAGGAATTAAATTATCTCCTGTTGACTTACAATGGAAATGTCTGGCACTGCAGTCATCCCCTTCCTCGGTCAGACAGCTCACAAAAGGAATATCTGCGTTAGCTTACAGACTTCTCACAACTAGGGCGCAGGTGCTGCAAGGTTCATTACGTGGATAGCAAAACCTCCCAATTCAGCCTTTGCACGTCTGTTGGGTTTTTTTTCCGGTAAAGACAATTCAAACCAAATTACTAAGATGCAGTGTGATATCATGAGCTTCTAGTGGATCTTTCTCCCAGACTGAAGCCAGCACACCACCACAAGGCTCCATACACAGCTGAAAACCCGGCTGCACCAGCTCCACAGGTAGATGGCTCTGCCCTTTCAGACTACTGATGCCTTCAGAGCATTGTACCAAAATACAACTGACTACACAATGCTCAGAGAGAAGCACTGAACCTCGCTGAATGCCCAAAAACTAAACTCCACTTCCCACTGGATCTTCACTTACAGTAGAACTGATAAAGCTCATCACGGCCTTAACGCCCCACCGTTGCACTAGGGATTGTGTTGGGAACTGGGTGTTACTTGAAACACCAGAAAGAAAATTCAAATCTTCAAAAACATAATTTGTGAAAATATTCCTAATATTTAAACTGGGAACACTATGATTCTGTGAGAATTGTTATTAACCAACTTAAAGAGGAATAAAAGTTAATATAAATAGCAATAAACTTGGACAGTCCATAAGCACAAGACTAGCAACCTTGCTAGCATCATGAACTACAAACACTGAACACAAGGTCTAACAAGAAGTCTTCCTTGCCAGCTAAACACTTTCTCCCACAGCAGCATATTTTAACATTTAGCAGTCAAAGAGGAGAAAATTCTAAATGAAGGTGCTAAAATCACACAGTCGCAGGATGAATTTAAGGTGCCAACAGAAAGGCAGATAGAAGACAGAGAAGAGCCGGGCCAGGGAGACGAGCCAACGCAGCAAGTCTGAAGTGTGAGAGAAGAGGGAGCTGCTCAAACAGGACAGCTGGGGAACGGGGCTGAGAAGAGTCACAACCAGCAGCAGCGACAGGAGACTCAAATCAACTCTCTTTTTTCAAAAGCACTAGTGGCTGAGCATGCGACAAAGAACGAGTGTTCTTGCAGCACGAAAGGTGACGACTTCAACCCGTCGTGTAAACCTAAGATTTTGTGTCAAGTCTGAACATTTCAACCCCAGACAATCAACACTTTTAAAATTTGTCCTAAGTTACAAATTCCTCATTTCTTGTTATGTTGCTTTAGATTTTGGTTTGTGATGTTAAGACACTACTCCGAGCTGCTGAATTTTAAGTAAAGATTTTCTTTGCAGTCAAGTATTAAGTGCTGAGAACGTGTTCAGAGCACGTTAGCAAAGCGCACTGAGGCTGAAAGAGTCTGTGCAGTGTGTTAGAAGACTGAGGAGCATATTCTGTCCTAAACACAGATTAAAAGCACGTGGAGAAAACCACCGCAAGGACACCGCCTCGCAGCAGCGCCCATCCCAGCGCTTCTAGGCTCCTCTCAGGCTGCTCGGATCAGCACGCACGGTCCCAGATCAGAGAATCTCCCCATCCTCCGGGAGTTATCTACGGTAACAGCTGTCCCCCTTCTCCAACAGAGCGATTCCCAAAGGGGACACAGCTGTCCCGCTCACACTGTGGCTGCAGGGTGAGGTGTGTACGCTCCAGCACACCCAGCCAGCCCTGGGGATGTCACACCGCTCACCGAGACCCGGGCGCGGCTCCGGAGCCCCTGACCCGGAGAAGACCCAGCGGCGGACCGAGCTCTGCCCGGGCACGCGCACACAGCCGCGGGCGGGCCGACGGACGGGCCCGGGCTACAGCCCGCCGGCACCACCAGCGCGTTCTGACCGCAGCAGGCCTCCGCGCCGGTTCGCTCGGTGGCTGCAGGAAGGCCTGTGGCGGCACAGGGGCACGAACGCGCGGGGTGACCGGCGGCATCGGCCCGGAGCGGCCCAGAAACGGCCCCTACGGCCCCGTGCTCTGGGGAACACCACGAGAGCCGCCCCGGGGGCGATCCCCGCGGGGCGCGGTACGAGGAGGCGGCACCGGCCGCAGCGCTGGTCCCAGCCCAGCCCGGGTCACCCCTGAGCCGCCACCCGCCTGCAGCCGCTGCAGCCGGACCGTCCCGGACCCCGCCAGACCCCGGCCCCGCAGCGCGCAGGCGGAACGGCGCGGGGCGGAGCNGCGGCGGCGGCGCTGCGGCGGCTGAGCGACATCGTGCGCGACTACTGCTGGGAGCGGCTGAACGCGGGCCCGTGGCGGGAGGTCGGTAAGGCCTGGCGGCAGGCCTACGCCTACGGCTGCCTCTTCGGGGCGCTGGCCGAGCTCGCCGAGGGCCGCCCGCTGGCGCGCGCCGTCCGCCTGTGCGACATGGGGCTGCTGCTGGGCGCCTCCGTCCTGGACAACGTCCTCGCGCGCCTGGTCCGCGTGCTGCAGCCGCACCTGCCCCCGCCGCGCGCGCCGGCC
>VZTO01026101.1:131113-165254 GCA_013400615.1 Syrrhaptes paradoxus
CCTGCGCCCCCCCCCCGCGGCCCGCGCTCCGCCCCGGGA
The DNA here is from genome assembly GCA_013400615.1 of Syrrhaptes paradoxus. Taxonomy (NCBI): domain Eukaryota; kingdom Metazoa; phylum Chordata; class Aves; order Pterocliformes; family Pteroclidae; genus Syrrhaptes; species Syrrhaptes paradoxus. Next base: position 131,153 of record VZTO01026101.1, read on the forward strand.
GGGCCCGGCCCAGCGGCTGCAGGAGCGTCTCTGTCGCAGAGGCCCCGGGCCGAGGCCCCGGCGGTGCGGGAGGAGGACGCGGTGCCGCACCTGCGCTGCCCCTCGCTGGAGCATTTCCGGGACAAGTACCTCATCCCGCAGCGGCCCGTGGTGCTGGAGGGGGTCACGGACCACTGGCCGTGCATGAAGAAGTGGAGGTGAGGAACGGGAGCTCGTGCCGGGGGGGGCGAGGGTCTCTCTGCGGATGCTCGGGGGAGCCGTGGGGACCCTCGCACTGGGCGGGCGCCGCTGGGGGAGCGCTTCGAGCCGTCCAGAGCATCGCAGCCCGCGCCCCGCCGCGCCGGGGAGACTGCTCCCGGCCCCGCTCCGGGGGCTGTGCGGGACGGGAGCCCCCAGCCCCGCTCCGGGGACTGTGCGGGACGGCAGCCCCCAGCCCCGCTCCGGGGACTGTGCGGGACGGCAGCCCCCAGCCCCGCTCCGGGGACTGTGCGGGGAGCTCTGCCAAGCTGCTGACACTGGTGCTGCGCAGCTGGAGCCAGCGCCACGCTTGCATTGCTGACTGTGCCAGTGAGCTGCTCACCTCTCAAGTGGGTCTGTGTCAGGCACATGCTTATGTCTCAGAACTTGCTGGTAATTAGTGCAATGGAAAGTGAATTTCAGAGGTGTGCAAGTAAGCATGGTTGGCTTTTTCGGTCACAAGTGCGAGCATTGATGCTTGCTCAGTGTCATGTTTGTTCGGTTCCAGACGCTGCCCGTCAGGAGTAGTAACATTGTGCTGCTTGTGCAGTGTAAGCGATGGAGCCAACAGTTCCAATACTGAAAATCAAATATTGATGAGATAAAGCTCATTATTCCTTAGAAGAGGGGAAAAACCACTCATGCTGAGTTTGAGCAGTTGCTTTCATTCCACAGCCCAGAGCAGAATGGACGCAAACTGAACACACCTGTTATTTCATAGAGTTTTGGGGTTTTTTGAGGGACAGACACTTAAAAAGACGGAACTTCTCCGTTTAGTTAGTGTTGTCAATGGAGAGCTGTATTCCTCTGACTTACCTGGCACTGGCAGAGTTGATCTAGCATTAATGATAAAAAGAGAGAACATTTTATTTAGCAATTGTGGCAGTAGGCCGGAGAAAAATCAGTCATCCCTAGGCAAGGGAGAGTAACAGCTTAAATCCCCTTAGCTCAGAAGGAAACAATAGTTAACTGAGGTGAACAGGGTTTCAAAACAGAATTGTGGCATAACATACACAGGGACTTGACTGCTTGTTTTCTTGCTGCCTGCACACTTTTCTGCTGTTTTGTCTCTGGTTGGTTTTAGAGAGAAGAAACTCATGGCAGTAGAGTTTTATTACTGTAAAAGATTGATTTTGATTTATTGCCTTACATTCAAAAATTAGTAAGAAGAGCAGAATGAAAGGGTAACGGAGCTTTCTTTGTTTCAGCGTGGACTATTTTTGTCAAGTCGCAGGGTGCCGCACAGTCCCCGTGGAGCTGGGTACCCGGTACACAGATGAGGAGTGGTCTCAGAAGCTCATGACCGTCGGTGACTTCATCAACCAGTACATTGTGAATAAGGTCAGCTGCTCTCATTTTGTGTCATCTCCGCGCACAGCAGTGTGTTACTGGTACAGAATTTCTGCTTAGAACGAACGTGCTTAGAAGTGATGTCAAGGGGGGGGCATGCTATAAGCACAACTCTGAATTAAATGTTTGATGTATTTTCAAGATCTGAAGCTCAAGTAGTTATTGCAGCAATAGCTAGGTTTCATTTTTGTATATAATGAAATAGACAGCAGCTGGAATTTGATGAATAGATACGTACCTTCTGCAGCAAAAGCCTGAGTGATGGCGTCGAAGGATAAGGGATCCTCAACCAGCACTTTTGTTCCTCTCTGTTATTAAGGTGCTTAGTAAGATCTAGAATCAAGATCCAAATTCACATGCCACCAGGTTAAAAAAAAAAAAAAAAAAAGTTCATTAGCAATTGGATGTACTTTTACTTTCACGGCTGAGGATCTGAAGCCCTCATTTCTGTTTCCTGGGTTTGAGTCAGGAAGGACCATGTGCCATTGCAGATTGGTCCGTGGTGCAGCCTGGAACAGAACTTCGAGGTACCTACGGGCAGTGGAGCTGAGCGGGTCGGTGCACCAGCAGGGTCCGGCTGTGGAGATGCAGAGCGTTGTCACAGGATTGACAACAGGACTGTCAGCACTCCGTAGGATTAAATCCAGGCTCCTTCCAGTAGCTCGAGCTAGACAGTTTGTTGATTGTGGGGATATATCTACCCTCTCACAATTCCAGTGTAGCTGTAATTTGCTGTTTCACAAGACCCCCTGCGCTAGTCAACCGCTGAAACAGTTCTGGTACTGAAACAGGACGTTGGAAATGGATGTTACCTCTAAGTGGATTAGCGCACTGAGAAGTCTTACCCCATATGTCACTGTGTTTTTTTCTTTCTCTGCTGTAATTTCAGAACAGTGTAGGATACCTTGCCCAGCACCAGCTTTTTGATCAGGTAAAACTGAATGTTTTTCTCTTTCTGCAGTCAAGTGTTCCGTTTGTGGTGTATCTCTGAGGATGTCAGATAGAAGGGCACATGGAGAATTCACAGGATTAAGTTTCTGTTCCCCCAGTTTGAAGGAACAGAGGGAGGGGTTTGTTCCCTTTGGCTGGAAGGCATGGAAACGAAATGCTTTCAGGGGTGAAGACATTAAGTTTTAGTGCTGTTTCAGTACAATGCAGCATATAATTATAGGAATACCACCTGGAAAACAGCATTTCCCCAAAGGATATGTAAGTCAGGGAAGAGATTGGACAGGAAGCGGTCTCCAGTGGTGATACGTTCACCGTATTCCGAAATGCCATCCCAGTTAACCAGAGATGAGGTTGGTGGGAGACGTACAAAGGAACCTCACGGAGAAGCAAGCTGAGTGTGTAAAAGATCAGCTGCTCCTTTTCTGTGAACAGCAAACCTGCTTATTCCTGTGGGTTTCTCTGGTTTCTGCTGAAGCAAAGGGTCTCTGAAGAATGAGAAACCCCTTTCGTTCTCCCACTTCTCCTTCCGATAGAGTCCGCTTGCTAGGACAGAAAGCGTGAGGACATTTCCTGCAGATCCCCAGCAGTTCGGCTGCTTCTCTCCTGCCTTTGACCGACAAGCAGGTCATTTGCTTTCTTTGTGTCAAACCTTGTTCCTCTGTTCTGTGAATTACCTTTGGCAGGTCAGCACGTGCCCTTTTTAATGTTTTTTTCTGTATGGGAGTAGATCCCAGAACTGAAAGAAGATATCGGTATCCCTGACTACTGCTGCCTGGGGGAAGGGGAGGAAGATGAGATCACCATTAACGTTTGGTTTGGTCCAGAAGGCACGATCTCACCTCTTCATCAGGATCCCCAGCAAAACTTTCTAGCCCAGGTCTGTACTCAGTCTACACGCGTCATTAATGCTATAGCTAGAGAAAATGCTGACGGTGTGTGAGTGTTAGAGACCAGGGGAGCAGACGACTTGGTGAACAGTTGAGGGATAGAGAACACGCAGACGTTATTTTGCTATTCTACTGGATTTTCCAGGCTACAAGAGTTCTTTGTTGAGACAGACCATTCCTTACCCTCATCGTACAGATGGTTCCCTTACAAACTTCAGAACTTGTATTTCTCTGCCTGAAGAATGGGAGAGTATCTGCCCATGCTGTAAGGGCATCTCTGTAATTTGAACAGCAGGTGATCTGGCAGTTTTCAGTTTTCAATTAAAACTGTCCTGCCTCTTGATGCATTTACGCTGTGTCCGTGGAGTACAGGGAGGCACAAGAACAAGTGAAAAAGTTGAATGATCTCTCCTGGCTGAGTGGTAGCTGCTGCAGAGATCGTGGTATTTCCTTTAGTGAGGAAACCAGTATCTGGAGGTGCAGCTGTTGACTGCCAGCTTGTGTTTCCAGCCTTGCGATGCACGCAGCCCGGACCCAGTGCGGCGAGCGAAGGAAGGATGTGTTAATAGCTCACAGCAGGCCAGGCAACACCCACCCACACAAAAATTAAAGTATTCAGAAAATGTGCTGTCGGAGCAATAACCAACATTCTCTGTGCCTCCATACATCACCAAAAACATCACTTAACACGTGGTTCTTTAGAGAGCTAATTAACATCCATAATCCCTTGGGGTACAGAAGGTTTCTTAAAATGACACAATGGCCACGGTTATTCAGATCAATGCTCTGCTAGTTTAACACGGGATAGCGGAGAGCAGGACAGGTCTGTTCATTGCTAACAAAGACAACGATGTTTCTTGTAATCGGGTATATTTTACTGTTAAATGCCAGCTGTGGCCCACAGTTTCCAGTGATGTGCAGGGTAATGACTGATGGAAAATATTTATTGTAATATATGCAGGTATTTGGAAGAAAGTATATCCGTCTGTATTCACCACAAGATTCAGAAAACCTCTACCCACATGAAAGCCAAATTCTTCACAACACCAGTCAGGTAAATAGTTTCCTGAAATTTTAGTATCAGTAATGTTACTTTATCAAATCATACTTCAGTAAAAACATTCTACTGGTGATTATTTTGGTTTTTTTGTAGGTTGATGTGGAAGATCCTGACTTGGTGAAGTATCCCAATTTCAGAAAGGCTGCGTTTCAGTCCTGTGTTCTGATGCCTGGACAGGTTCTGTTTATTCCAGTTAAATACTGGCACTACGTACGATCGCTTGATATCAGCTTCTCTGTCAGTTTCTGGTGGTCGTAGCTCTGAAGCATGCGTCTGTTACCATTGTGACAGGAGTTAAAAATCAGAACGTGGAGCATCTGGCATCTTCACTGGAGAGTGAAGCATTAATACTAAAAACTAAAAGAATCCTAAGACGATAATTTTTTCAACACTTTGCAGACATAAGCTGGCATTGCCCCAGAAGCCTTGTCCTACTCCTTCCCAATCGTTTTGACCGTGGGAATATTCCCTCTCTTACTGAGCACAGCTGCTCGTGACCTGGCCTTATGTCAGCTGAACTCTTGTGTCTAAAGAAGGAACAGAAACTAAGCCCCGGTGCCAGCCCAAAGTGTTCAAACTTTGCATGAGATACTGAGCCAGCCGCATCGGAGGAGGCCTCAAGCGCTGCACTGATTTTTCACCTACTTGAAGCCATTTCATTTTCAGTTGTGCAACTGAAACTCTACAAATAGGGAACGCTGTTGCTGAGAAAGGCTTCGAATAGGTCACCTGCACAGACCAGCTTACAAGACTGACTGAGAACACTTGCATCTTTCCTTCCCAAACATGCACTGAGAGTCCCAACCCAAGACTATGGAGAACTACGTACACAAAACAGCCTCCAAGGAAAAGCTGTGCAGGCGGAACTGTGAAGAAGGAAAACAGGAAGCTCAATAACAGTTTTACGGTAAGATTCTTAAAACTTCAGGAAAAAATAAGTACACTGAACAATGCACTGTTACTAATGAACACAATACAGTCTGGTTATTCTGCAACAGTGGGGAAAGAGACTTCGCTGAAATCAAGTTTTGTTCTTATTGTCTAGTGCTGAGAATGGAGCTCTTCTCCGCTCTCCCTGTTTTTGATGGTGACTCGGAGTCTACCGACTCGTACCTGTAGAGAAAATAAAACTAAGGTTAATGAATGACATAGAAAAAAGGATGATGTTGTATAACCTCCAGATTTTTTAAATGCTTTATATATTCCTGTGTTCCTGTTCAGAATGTCCAGTTTCCCTGGCTAAATAGAGGAATTCTGAAAAGATGATGCTCTTAAAAGCTCGGTATTTCCAGAAGTCTTAGTGTCATGTGTTGTGTCTGTTGCCTGCTTGCCCCCCACCACCACCTCCACACTTTAATGTTCCTAGAAACAACATGCACAGGATCCACTGGTGACCAGAAGGCACAATCCCTGCAGTGTCAGGGCGCAGCGCTGGCCATGTGGGGTTTACTGTCTGATGTCACATGAATACTAGAAATAACTGATACTTATCTACAGCTATAAATAATACAGGCAGTGCCACTCAATATCACAGTCCATTTTCTAGTGTTATTACACAATTTTTTTTTAAATACGTTGCTTGGTACCTGGAATGTCCCAAGACCAGAAATTATTACACTGCGGACAGCGAGGTTCAGCCTGAGCTCTGAAGTACTTTCTGACACAAGGTACATGCATTCCAGTTCCACAGGATTCACAGACTTGGCTCTGAAATCAGAAGTGTTGATAAAAAAATCTTTCTAACTTGTCCTTCAGTTTAACATCAAGTTGTCACAAAGGACGGCACATACGCGACGCTTTATTCCAAAGAATGGTTCACAGGGCGCAGCTGGTGGATACTTGAAGGCAGAGCTGGTAAATGACAAAAGGAGGTTTTTCCCTGGAAACCAGGAAATACCATTTCCCTGTGTGGACAAAATTTAGCTTGAAAGACTAATAACACTGAGCTATTTGGGTGCAATAAAGGATACCAGTTGGGATGGAAAATGTAACATGGAAGCATGTTAATTGGGAAGATGAGAAGATGCAGGGGCCAGCAGCAAGGAGTTCAGGGGGTAACCACTTCTGCAAGACTAAACTGGTAATTTACCAGCTATCAAAATACAGTGCTGTAGCATGCTACATATAAACAAACATGTTCATTCTGCAGTGCAAGACTCAGCAATTCCTGAACCAAAATCCCAGGACCAAAGATGAGTGTGTGTCTGTCACATGAATACTGCTGGTTGTGAGGTCCAACGATCAGACACACACAGCAGTTAAGTGTTAGGGGTTTAAGGATAAGGATTCATCTCCAGCCTGCTGGCTTCAAAAGCACGACAGCACAATCGTGTTCCTCACTGGGTGAGTTTGCCTTCTCCCAGTCTATACCTGGAGATACTGCTCCAAGACAAGTTGTTGTTTTTTTCCAAAGAAGATAAAATACCTACACTGAAAAAAAGGGGGATTTTCTCTATCTACATGGGCACCGTTATCAGATTACAAGTCCACAGTTTTTCAATGCCTGCCTGCCTAATACTCAGAGGAAAGTAGCACAGACTTCAGCTGTGACCACGTACATGCATCAGTAGATGCCTACTGAGGAAATAAAACAAACATTACCTGGATGGCAAGGCTGTGACAGATGTTACATTTCCTTGCCGCATCTTGGTAGTTGCTGAGAATGTATTGTTCCATCTCAATTATGCAGCGAGTGTGCAGGGTATATTCTCCATTTCTCTAAGGAAACAAGTGGTGAGAGGAGGAATTTCTTTTAATTCTTTTTATCTTTTTTGACTTTTCTAACCACCTGCTAGCAAGCATTTGACACCCACTTTTTTCTGCCATCATGAAACTAACATGCTGACACTGATAGAATGCAAAGCCAAAATACTTTTGAAGGAGCAAAATTAATTTGTTTAGAGGATCAGATAAAGATCTTACACCTTTAACAGAGATCTAGTCCTTGGAAGGTACAGATTACAGTGCACGCAGTGGCCCGTGCGTTTCTGGTACAGGAGCTTTCCACAAGTTTGTCCTCGCTGCTTTTCAGGATATTGTAACCTAACAGCACCGATCGCCATGAAGAGCTTTCCCCAGCTCCTGTTGCATGTTTAGTACGCCATGCTGTTGTGTACAAAGGCTCGCTGTATGTCGCAATGCAGGGCTGTACGCACATGCCCACCTATCTCAGGTACAAGAAACGGAATCCAGTATAGAACTACCCAAGGACTTTCTCCTTGTAAATGTCCTACCTTTTCTGCAAAAATCACTGGAGCAGATAAGCACAGGCCCCACAAAACCATTTTTTGCCATCATTCATTAAATAACAGCTCCAGGTTCAGCCATCACAGCCATAAGAAAATAATAGCTGGACCTATTAAAATAGGAACATTGAAAAAGATACAACAGGTACCTCAGAGAGCCACTTATCTTCCACAAACACTTTCAGCACTTGCTCTGCTTCTTTTTTCTTCATTTTCTTTGTCTTAAGTTGGTCAGCCAAGTTTAAAATATCTGTAGAAGAGGCAAAGCCATTTTCTGATAAAATTATTAGGTCCATCTGCAGAAAGAAACATTTTCAACTATTAAAAAAACCATGCAATTAGATGACACACCTTATAGTAACGTACAGCTTTTTTAGCATCCATACATAGATCACTACGGTTCACAGAATTAATTGGCTAAGCAATAACAACAAACAAATGATTCTATTCAAATCAGCAGATCCAGTTTGTATGTTACTAGCATTAAAATCTGCTGTATATTACTAGACCTGAAGCCAATGAAGACTCAGCATTCCCACCTGAAAATCCTGAAGAAAGGTGTTTGTTTATCTAAAAGCAGGTATGTCAAGTCACTGACTCCCAGAGCGCTCCCCTATTGCTGACTTCAGTCTACTGATAACTGACTTTCAACGGGGAATCGTTACTTGTATACACTCCCATTCCTTCCCCCTTCCCCTTTAGATTTGGGATAAACTTGGATAAGACAGCATCGAGTTCCTGAACTACATCTTCATTCATTCTAAGATGGCACCTTCACAAATAATCTAACATACTAATAACTGACATACTTACTGTTTTTCTGAACAATTCTAATTCATTTTCTGTATAGTCAGATGCCATTTTTGTTATTTCAGTTTCTGCCAAATTCACCTACAAAAAAAAAAAAACCTGAAATCAAAGTGCCTTTTGTATTTCTACACCATAAATTGTAAAAGATCCTCTGGGCTAGAGAGTACATCATCTCACAATTAACAGAAATGTCATTTCTTTAAGTGGCATGAAAGAAGCTGTTCCTTAAAGATGGCACTCGGTGGCCTCGAGTCCTTTCTTTACAGCCCCTGATCTTCCAGCCACATGTTCTCCACAGCTGCCTTTGCCCAGTCTCCAAGCTCTTAAGCAACCCGACCTCCCCCCTACAGAACAAATACAGAATATTCTATATAGTACACCAGGATACTGTGCTGGACAGTAGTAATAACTATGTTATATAAACATTTTTGTTTCACTGTGAAAAACAGATATTTCATATTCTTATTGCATATGCTACTGTTATTATTAGCTTAACATTGGCTTGCCAAAATGACCCAATAAGGCTAAAAGCAGCAGCTAATGCTAGAATACCTCCTGTGTGGTCTTCTGAAATTACTATAACCTTCCCTCTCTGCCATGCACATTGCACATGTTTATCCTAAATAAATCCCACGTCCCTGGTCTACAAGTAGCTTCTCCAGCAGCTGCCAGCAGAACAGCCCCGTGTAAACCACGCGATGGCAGCACGTCGCGTACTTACTAAAACATAATGTGCTCTCCCATCATCTTCCGACATCCCTTTCCGGATCTGCATAAACAAAGGCTGTAGATGGCTGTTAATAGTACTGATGAAATCATCCAGTTTGTCATGTGCGTAGTAGACTGGAAATAAAAAGTACATAGACAAAAAAAGCAACTACACATCAGGCAGATGTTTTTATGTTTTATCTGCTGAAATGTTCTTTTCCTAGGTAAAAGAGATAAAAGTGAGGCAGAATTCAAACAGGTCTGTTATATTCAGCAGATGTAATCCTCTTGTGCTGCTGACAACTAGCCTTCAGAGAAGCTCAACTCCTTGAAATTCTGAGTTTAGAAAGAAAGTCCAGACATTCTGCCTCGCTGTATGGAATCCACCGCATTAATCCGTTAATTACAGTGACTGGAACTAACCTGAATTGAAAATAAAACGTGACCAGGAAAAATTACTGTGCACAGTACAAAAATATTCTTGCTTTCTTCTGTCTCCCTACTTTTTATTTCCAAGAGACACACCTTTGTGGATTTCACAGCAGCACCTGTGTAATTTCCTAGCCTCTGATCCTTCCATTATCCCATGAGACATCAGGACCTGCAAGAACCGTCGATGAGCATCAGTCATCTGAGCTGCCATCGCAATATTCCACCAGGCTTCAAATGCTGCAAAAAGTACAAACTGGAGTTAACTCCCACGTTCACACAAACGGCACAGTCCAAGCGTACAGATTCCAGTTAAACTCTCCAACACTGAATCACAGCAAAAAGGGGGATCCCCCAGGCTGTTCTCAGAATACAGCTGGTGACTAACTGCAAGGTTCTAGAAGGATGCAAAAGATGGAGTCCCACTAATTTTAGCTACAGAATAAAATGACCTAGGCATTCTGCTGTCATACCCCGCAGGACACAGCAGCGTTGTTCGTCCAGCAGTCAACAGACACGGCGTGTAGTTCTGTGTTACAGGCTTCTGCTTACTACGTGTCAGAGTAACTTGTCTCCTGAGAGCGTGGCTCACTTCCGACAGAAAACCCTCCTCGGAATGTTCTGACGGACATCAGAACTAAATAACAGCGGCTCAGGAAATTCTGTGACCGCTGCAGCCAGGTAACGGTGAACAGCCACCAAAGAAGAGCGGCTCCCACGCGGCCAGGCTCCCCGCCCCAGCGGCCCCAGGACCGGACCGACCGGACCGAGCAGCGCTGCTGTGAGCGGCGGCCCCGGACCCGCACCTGGGCCCGGGCGGCCCCTGACCCGCACCTGGGCCCGGGCGGCCCCTGACCCGCGGGCGCGGCCGAGGCGGGGGCGGCGCGGGACTGGCCGCGCTGAAGCCGCCGGAGGGCTCGCGCGGGAAAGCTTCGCGCTCCCGCCTCGCACAGTCCCAGAGCGGCCGATCGCCTCGGGCCCGGCCCCGGCTCCGCCGCCCCCTCGCCCTCGGGACAGCCGCAGCCAGACATGAAGCCACGGGCAACCGTCCGGGCAACCGTCCGGGCAACCGTCCCGCCCCGGCGCGCCCACGGCCCCCGGCCCTCGCCCCTGGGTCACCTCACGCGCNACGGGACACAGCAGTGGCGTGTAGTTCTGTGTTACAGGCTTCTGCTTACTACGTGTCAGAGTAACTTGTCTCCTGAGAGCGTGGCTCACTTCCGACAGAAAACCCTCCTCGGAATGTTCTGACGGACATCAGAACTAAATAACAGCGGCTCAGGAAATTCTGTGACCGCTGCAGCCAGGTAACGGTGAACAGCCACCAAAGAAGAGCGGCTCCCACGCGGCCAGGCTCCCCGCCCCAGCGGCCCCAGGACCGGACCGACCGGACCGAGCAGCGCTGCTGTGAGCGGCGGCCCCGGACCCGCACCTGGGCCCGGGCGGCCCCTGACCCGCACCTGGGCCCGGGCGGCCCCTGACCCGCGGGCGCGGCCGAGGCGGGGGCGGCGCGGGACTGGCCGCGCTGAAGCCGCCGGAGGGCTCGCGCGGGAAAGCTTCGCGCTCCCGCCTCGCACAGTCCCAGAGCGGCCGATCGCCTCGGGCCCGGCCCCGGCTCCGCCGCCCCCTCGCCCTCGGGACAGCCGCAGCCAGACATGAAGCCACGGGCAACCGTCCGGGCAACCGTCCGGGCAACCGTCCCGCCCCGGCGCGCCCACGGCCCCCGGCCCTCGCCCCTGGGTCACCTCACGCGCCGGCCCCCGCCACCGCTGCCCCCCGCGCTCGACAGCTCGGCGATCGCCGCACCCGCCTGCCATCGACCAGCTCGGCAGCCGGCTGGGCNNNNCGCGGCCGAGAGCCGTGTCCGCCGGGCCGGGCTGCGGAGCCGCCGGCGGGGGAGCGCCCTGCGGCGAGGCGGAGGACGCGGATCCGAGGAGCGCGGTGCCCGTGTCGGGGAAGCCCGGGACCCGCCGCTCCGACCCGCCGGACCAGACCAGGTACCCGGCCCGCCCCGCNGCTCCCCGCCCCAGCGGCCCCAGGACCGGACCGACCGGACCGAGCAGCGCTGCTGTGAGGGGGGGCTCCGTGCCCGGGTCTCCGTTCGCTGCGGCCGGCGCTGGGTCCGTGCGGTCTCCGCCGCTCTCGCCGGGACAGGGACGGAACCGCGTCTCCGCGCTCCCGGCAGCGGGGAGGCGCCTGGGCCGGCCCGAGGAGGCGCCGGTGGGTGGTGGCGGCACGGGGCGGGTCCGGCCGAGCGCCGGTTCTGCTGCGGAACGTCCCTGGGGCTCGGGGGGCTCCGGGCGGGGGGGCTCGCCGCGGGTCCCGACCCTGGGTGCCGGTGCTGCTGGGCTCCGGCTGCCCCGGGACGTGCCGCGGCCGGTAGAAGCGCTTTATCTTTCTCGAGGGTGTGTAACTTGTGAAAGAATTTAGGACGAAACCGGCCCGGTTCCGGGAGCTCCCTTTCCGCTGGCAGCCCCGCCGGGGGGAGCGGGGAGCCGCCTTGGCCGGGACGCGTGTTCCGGGGGCAGGGAGCTCGCCAGCCCGAGCTGCAGCGCGGGCCCGGGGCTCCGGTGCCGTTCTTTAGAAGTTCTTCCCAGTGTGTTTGGATTCTAAGAGAACCTAAGACCAACTTCTGCTAAACTCTGTGATCCAGGGGTTCAGAGACGCGGGATCAGAAGGAGCTGTTCTGGCCGCTTTATTCTGGACGTTTTGTATTTTTGACTTTTTTTTTTTTCAACATGTCTGAATTTGTCAGTTTCTGTAGTTTCTGTCAGCTCTAAATTAGAAAATATCTGAAGTTATCTTGTTGCTTGCAGACTATGATTAGCAGTTTGACGAATTATGTGAAAGAACTGTATTCCTTATAGGCCCAAATGACATGTTACTGTGCCCTTTGCTGACTTCTGTCATCTCAGTAGGAAACTGTATTGGAAAGCAGAAACCTCAGCTCAAGACATAAAAAAAATTGACTGGTTTCAAATATTTTAAAGAGAACCCATCTGCTTGTTTTGAGAGGCTCCTTTCATATTTAGGAGGAGAGGTTCATCCAGATGTGCCCTGTCCTGTTCCAGAAATGCAGATATCATTTGCATCTTATTGTGTGATGCGACATTAATGGTCAGTATCCCAAAGTACATGAATGAATTTGTAGAATGAAGATGATGTTAAAATATTAGTACAATTATTCATTTAAAAAGAACTAGAAAAGAATGTCTTGCTCCTTTAAATTCCACCAGTCTGAAGTTAAATTCTTCTTTAGTGGTGATACAGTGATGCAGGAAACAACTGTGATAGGCAAGCGATCATATGGGTATTCTGCCCTTTAAGATAAAAAATGGGACAAAGCCTCCCCGGTAAAGAATCCGTGATCTAAGGACCTGGGCGTGGATTTGAGTTTCTGCTTACCCAGCGCTTTCCGCCGCAGTAGTCTCGGCGAGAAGAGGTGACGTTAACACGTGGGTTGGGTGGCAGAGAAGCATACGGGGATTGTTGGCTGTTCAGATAACACAAAGGTGGAACTACTGAATTCTGTCTTTTGGCCCTTCATTGACTAAAGTTGCCATCCTTAGTTGTTGGAACTTGTAAATATCTTCCAGGCTACCTTTCAGCTAAACCTCCTCCTTAACGCAGCATTCAGGGCTTTCTCCTCAGCTTCCAAATTCTTGTGAAAACCCACTTTGTCTGAGACGCCCACGCTTTTCCCCGTACACATGCTTCGTGCAGTTCCCTCTGCCGGTCACATTGCGTGTCAGAGAGGAGGCATCACGAGGGATGTTCCTGTGGGTCTGCCATTTTGTATAGGCACTTAGGAAAAAAAGTCAATTAAAAGCAGCAATAAAAAAAGATGGAAATTACTCCCTAACGTTTTTATTTTCAAGTTTAGGTACAAAATCAGTTGATGAAGTTTTTCTTTGCTTTGCTGTATACGGCTTGTCTCATTTTGGTCTGTAGTTGCAGCCAGTGTTTTAAACCAGAAGGAATAAGACAAGATGTACTTTGTATTGGAGTTACAAAAGAAAAAGGTTGCAGTTTCGTTAGGGCTATGGGTTAGCTTCATTTTCATCAACGTGCAGATCTTTCCTCCAATGGGGGAGATGTTTTTGCTCTGCTGTCTGGTGATTCATACACGTTTATGTGATACGGGATTCTTTGCCAAAGTTTTGAGAGTTTCCTGGAACTCCAGTCATGCGACAGGATTACTTAACAGTGGACTGGAAAGCAAGCACTTGCTCTGTTGAGAATTCCTGGGAAAAGGAGGAAAAGAAGGAGTTTTTTTATGCTGGAGCAGTTTGCTCTTTTTTTTTTTTTCTAAGCAGCAGCAAAGGCACTTGTGTTCCTTTCAAAAAAGCTATCACTGTGCTCAGTCATGTGGTGTTGTTCCCAAAATGTGAAAAGCTCAGCTCTTCAGTAATAGTTTTATTGAGCATTTATGAGAAATTCGTCTTTCAAGTGTGTCCTTTATCACTAGAAGAGCAGTAGCTGCCTCAGAGAAGGTCACAAAAGAGTTTCCAGTCTAATCTTCCATTTTCTGTTGCTACATTTCACAGTAGTTTGGTTTAAGTAGATATATTTATCAATAAAAGGGGTGATTGTCTTTATTGAAAGTTATTTTCCTGTCCCTTACGCAACAGAGCAAGAGTCTGTCTGTTGCCTACCTTGTGTTTATTCTGTTTGAGTATTTGACAATAAATATTCAGCTTGAGAATCTTCCTGGTTTTAGAGAGGAGCGATTTGAGGGGATGTGGCTTTGGCAGCGTGCCTCTGAGGCTGAACACCCTTATATGTGTACAGTGCCCACACGCATACTTACAAAAACTTGTTAATTGTTTCCTAAGCTAATCACTTAGCAGGGATGTGCTGCAGCAGAGTGGCTGATCTCTTGCCAGTTCCTTTTGTCTCGTGTGCTGGCGAAACTCAAATCTGTCATAAACGTCAGAGGTTGTGAGCAGAACAAACGCGTTTAAATGGTATTTTCTATGCCAAAATGTAACAAAACTTCTGCAGAAAGCCCAACACTGCTCTCCTGCTTACCCTTTTAATATCCCACATACCAGCAGCTTTGTTTCTGTAGTAGCTAAGAGAGGAGGTCCACTGCCAATGCCAGTTGAGTGTCCTCATAATTAGAACTTTGCAGGAAAGTCTTCTGGTTCGTTGTATTATCCTTATTCCTCTGAACTTCTCATTGTTCCGTGAGCAAGCTTTAGGGGAATCGGGCCCTGCAGGGGATGTGAATCCTGACAGCCAGCAGACAGGTGGGAAGAACTACACCCTTGCCTGAAGTGGGACACTGCTGTAAGCTCACAGTGATGTTTTGTGTCAGCAGGGTTTCAGCAGAGCTTGTCGTAGTGAACCTGCCCCGTGTCAGTGATGGCAAGGCTCCCAAGTGCTGCACCGCATCCCCTCTGGATCCTTTTCTTTTCATATACAACAAATGAAGGTATGTTTGTCAATGTTTTGAATTATTATACTATTTATATAAGTTTTGTTCAACAGCGTTTTCCTATGACTAGTAGGCAACACTAATATATTAACTAATATAAAATGTGTAACTTCAAATGTCAGAAATACCCATATACTAGAATAAATTCTTTGATTGTTTTTCTTTTTGTTGATCTTTTCCATATGGGCAAGTTTGATTTAAGTAGATATATTTATCAATAAAAGGTGTGGTCATCTTTATTAAAAATGTTATTTTCTTTTTCCATATGGGCAAGGAATTTTCAGGAAGGAGAAACTGAGGTTTGGAAAGTCATCTCCCTGCTTCCTTATTATCTAATCTGTGCTGGACACCTCGCTGCAAACAGAGTGCTCAGCAGTGACCCTGGGACATGGCTGCAGAAACCCCAGAAGAGCAGAAAGCAATAATCTCTCATTTGCTTATTTTCATAACTGCTGCTGTTGGCTACTTCATCTTGAATTTGCAATGTGAATGACAAGAATGGAGAGTTAGTCATCTGCTGGGCCAAGTAAACAAAATTGGCCCTTATATACTCGCTGTAGGAAACCTTCTAGCAGAATCCCTTAGGAAATTATCAGAAAAATATTTGTTAATAGGATTTTAGAAACCAGACAAAGCTATTCTAAATTTTTACGGGGAGTTGAGATGTAGAGCAGGAGAGAAGGATTTAGATCTGTACAGCTTCTGTAAGAAAAGGGAGAGATTCTTAGTATTTACTCAGAGAAGTCAAACATCAAAGGAGGCAAAGAATTGTCTGGGATGATAAAAATATTAGCTGTTTCTGACTGCTTCACTTGGAAATGGTCACATTCATTCCGAGACCATGTTTGGCACTCAGTCCTAATGACAGCATGACCTTACTGTCACGTAGCTGCTCCTCCTCTGTTCCTTGTTTTACTCGTGGAGTTCATGGAAACAGTGGAAAATGAGGCTGGTAGGCCACTGAGGACTGTGTATGCCATATCCCTTTCCAGTTCTAACAAAGGTATTTTGGCCGGTTGTCTGTTTTTTTCTTAAATACTGCCACCGCAAAGAGATTGTAAACGCGAACACTGAGGCTCCAGGCTTCTCTGTAGGGACGTGACTAAATCTCTCCAGGTCTCTGAACACTGTTATAACAATGGAAAGTAGAAGACAGACCAGGAAATACTGAGAGAAATTAGGAAAAGGTGTATACCGGAACAAAGCCTGTGGCAGGAATTTCTTCTAGGCGACAGGGAACTGCTCTGGGGAGCACTTGGGAAGCTTGGAGCCATTGCAGATAAAGTACAAGTACCTGTAGGCAGGGATCTTGGTCTGACTCTGTTAATTATCTGCATTTTGGCTTTTGAACCTTTTGTGTTGAACACACAGGATGATGTTTTATAAGTAAAGGTTGATGTGTTTTAGGTAGAGCTATCAGAATCCGATTTTTCTATGCTTGGAAGACTGTGTTGGGTGAGTTGTGCCTTTCTATTTCAGTATTACTGCTGCAGACCTCCTTCCTCTCCAAGACCACAGGCGTTGTCTCCAGAAAGATGGAGACATTTGGTGACAGGCAACTCTTTCCATTTACACAGAACACAAAAAATAACAGTGCTTTCAGTTATCTTATAGGGGGTTGGTAGCTCTATTCAGGTGGAAAAGTTAATGTTTCTGCTTAGTCCGATTTATTTCTTTGATTTTCTTCCCTCTGATTGTGTGCTGCTTCTCCCCAGTTGTGGCTGCAGGACGTGTGCAGGAATTTGCATGCTTCACTGACTATGACAAAGAGCTGGTTTGTCACTGGGAGGTGCCTGCACAAACAGATTGCTCCAAAGAATTCCAGCTCTACTACAGGAAGGAATTTTTTTTCCTGCCGTAAGTGTTTAATAAGATGTTACGTTATCCTTGTTGGAACTTCATATATCCTGTTGCCATTTTCAGCTTTGATTCCCTTCCTCTACTGTGGGTGTCTGGGACAAAGTGTAATCAGGAGGAAAATGGGTTGGTGCAATTAAGAGCGCACTCTGTTCGGTGGTCTGCTTTTCTGCAGAGCTCTCTGCACCCTTAGTACAGAGGAGTGATCAAGTCCTACTTGTAGGCGTGGTAGGGCTCTCATAAGTTTACCCAACCTTCATTTCACGCGGAATTTTACCTCCTTCAGCAGAAACCTTACCTGATTTACCAGGCTGTAGCCTGTGTGAAAGGTCCTCTCCCCTGGAGCCCTGGGGCTTATCTCTGCGTGCGGTCTAACTCTGTGTGCAAGCACAGGCTGTTTGCCCTGCTCTGCAGCAGGGCCAGTCATCGTCTCCTACAAAGGAGGATGCATTTGGGCTCTCCTGTTCCTCTCCCCACAGACATCCCAGTAACATCCCTGTAGTAACCTGCTCCTATGCTGGCAAGCTGTCGGTCAGCTCCTTCCGAGGCTGAAGTGTGACAAAGAGTGTTAATTTTTCCTCTTGGGATCAGTCCTTAGCCTTTCTGTCAAGTTTTTCATTGTGCGATACAGATACCCAAGGGGTGCTTGGGGAGGACGGGTTGTTGGGAGTTTGGGGAGCTCAGTTTTGGTTTGGATTTGTTTGGGCTAAACGTTTCTAGGAACTGAGCTTGTTTGTCTCGTGTTTGATCAGCTCTACACACTGGGAAGCTTGATTTCAAATAGTGTGCCATGCTTTCTAAACGTCGCATCATTTTCTGCCTGTTTTTCAGAAATCACGTGTGTGTCCCTGAGAATGGAAAAGACAGTTTAAGGTGCACTTGCACAATACGTCCGGATTATTTTGTGTCAGGCCTCACCTATATTCTAGCCCTACAGTTCAACGGGACTGAAATGTGGAATTACAGTGTCACACCAGCCCTGGTTGGTAAGAGACTGTTTACTGTGTCACCAGGACAGCTGGTTCCAGGCTTTGCAATCATAGCTAATTCCTCATTCATGTCACTGTTATGGTTTTTCCTTATCAGAGGTGAAAAGTGCCATGCTGGCTTAAATGCAAAATCCATTTGGCTTACAAACCCAAATCTGGAGTATATTATTAAGGAAAAAGTGTAAATAATGGCGCAAGGGGAGAGTGGTTCCTCCTGTAGCTGTACCCTCTCAGCTGCCAGCCATCAGCAGTTTAGGGGGCTTAGACATGTCCTTAGTGCCTTTTACTTGTGGCTGTAGAGTTCAAGGACAAAGAGGAAGGTGCTACTTCCAGTTTCTAGAAGGACACCAGGCTGTCCCTACTGAAAATTCATACATTCCTGTCTCTGTCATACTCTGATTTTTCATGCTAGTTGAATCATCCGCCTGAACAGAGATTTTTACAGTAATTGCTGTTGGATTATAACAACCAGTGATAAGTTAATGACTCTGCTCTTTCGCAGGATGCAGTTTATATTTGTCCGTAGGTGCCTAGTTTGTTTAGACAGTGTGCTTGTTCATAGCACTTGTCACCTCAAACCTTCAGAGAAATCATTCACGTACCTTAGGCTGGCATTCACCTGCGTCGATGAGCTGGTGCTTATCAGAACCCTTGATTGTCACTGCTGCTTATCAGTGGAATAAGCAGGAGCCTGCTTCAGTGTCTGAGAGACAGAGCCAGGACAACTTGGCTGCAAAGTTGTAGGGAGCTCTGTGCCTGCCCCGCAGCACAGTGTGCTATTGGGAGGGCACAGGCTCTTGCTGTTTTTCCAGGCTGAAAGCTGCATCCAGAGCATCGAAAGGTTGAACTTCCAGTTTGTTTAACCAGCTTGAAGATTCAGTGCTTATTAATGAATGCTTTGCAGTTGCCCTGTTTTGTCTTCTATATCCGTGTGCTACAGCATAGGGAAAAGGGCTAATTGCATTGATGGCAGTGAGATTCTGGTGACTGTCTCTCTGCTTCTCTCCATCAGTGTTTTCCCATTACCATGTACTCCTTAATGGTATTTTTTAACATACAGTTAAGCCAAGGGCCCCCAAAAATCTTGCCATTGGGAAAGCTGAGAATGGTAATTTCAACCTGAGCTGGGAGGACAGCTACTCTCCCCCATCTATGCTCTCTGGGCAGCCAGTCATCTATGAAGTGAAGTACTGGAGGAAGCAGCACCCGACAGAGGTAAGAGACAGGGGGTTTTCTTCATTTTCTGTCTCACTGGAGCTTTCAGGTTTAAAAAGTCCTTTGAAAAGTCTTGAAACCATTTCATGAATAATGGTGTAAGGGCCAGCAAGGGCGAGTCCCACAATGTCCCTGATCACACACTTGCCACAGGTCACGTTGCCCCAGGGTGGTTCACCTGGGCTTTGAAAAGGATTGACACTCTTCCGACTGCTGCCCCAAAGCGGTCTGCTGCTCCCAGGAGACAGGGCAGAGACTGGAAATGCAGCATCTCCGTTCCTTGAGCTTCTCTTGCTCCTTAGATGTCGGGCAGCTGGAGGCTGTTCATGGTGCATGTGAGGTGTTTCAAACACCCTCCTGAACCATCCGGCACTTCAGGGCTGGGCTGTGTCTGGCGGAGGAAGAACATGCCCGGTAGCATGGCACAAGTACCACGCCGTCATGGCAACAGAGGCAGAACCACACACAGCATGTGAGGTATAGGGTCATTCATTTGTGAAAGGTCGCTGAAACACGTAAAGCTGTTGTTATTTAACTGCTGTCGCTAACCCTTCACCTCCTAAAGAAGAATAAAAGGGAACTTTCTCACTTCCTTTCCAGGTTTCTGTAAAAGCGATTAACTACCAGGCAAATAGCTTTGAAATCACCACAAGCTCCTTGAGGAGAGGCTACGATTACGTTGCGAGTGTCCGGTGTAACTATACAGACTACCCAGCCTACTGGAGTGAGTGGAGTGAAGGAGTTGAGTTTCACTATGGTAAGTGTTGAAGTGATGAAAGGATGGTATGGTTGTATAAACTGCAACATATATACCCCGCAACTCTCCTCTCAGAGTTATGGAATCATCATCTTCATCCTTTTGAATGTATTGTGGATGCATCTGGAAAGCCTTCTAGATGTAAAAAGGCAACTCCTGAGGAGACTGAGGATGAGGAGACCAAGGGAAGTTGTATTGTTCAGCTGTGGTGGGTTAACCTTGGCTGGATGCCAGGTGCCCACCAGGCCCCCCTGTCACTCCTCCTTCAGCAAAATAAAGGGGGAGAATAAGATGACAAACTCGTGGGTCAAGATAAAAGCAGTTTAATTAAAGCAAAGGCCAGGGCATTGCACAGAAACAAAAGGTAAACAAAGATGTTATTCTCTACTTCCCCTCAGTAAGCGATGCCCAGCCACTTCCCGGGAAAGCACAGTTTCAGTCTGTGTAGCGGCTGCTCCTGGAGACAAACACAGTAACAAATGCCCCCTTCCTCCTCCCTGCCCTCGGCTTTTATGGATGAGCCAAGGTCCCATGGTAAGGAACAGCCAGTCAGGGTCAGCTGTCCCAGCTCCTCCCCCTCCCCAGCTGTGTTATAAACACCCTTTAGCTGCCAGTGCAGCGCTTGGGGAAAAAAAGGCTGAAAGAGGATGTGTTTGTTGTCTAAATATTTCATGAAGTAGACACTAGGGAAGGAGAAGAGGTATTTAAACTAAAGAATATTGATGTAATTGTAAGTGAGTATAAATGAACAAGAGATGTTTGGGCTGCAAATTAAGCAATACTTTAACCATTGGAGGGTTGAGGGTTTACGAAAATTTCTAAAGAGCAACAGAGAGGACAAGAAGCATGGCTGCTCTGTAATGGAGATGATAGTGCTGTTTAGGGACTGTATGGCAGGTTTGTCCCCAAGAGCCGACAAGTGGCCTCCCAGTGCCTGTTGGCTCTCCTGGCTGCTAGCACTCACGTAACTGACTGCGGTACCTGCACTGGCCTTTCGGACATGCCATTGCTGCTGCTAGCCGTGTCTGTCTGTCTGCTGGAGGCTTTGTTGTACATCCTCTAAAGAAGCGGTTTTTTAAGGTGCTAAAGAAGAGCAGTGAGTTTGGCATTGCCAACACTTGCATTTGTATGCGCGCACACGTGTACGTATGCGTGTTTGTTTGACAGGTTACCGTGTGACAGCTGAGGACATTCTGCAGATGGTTGTGCCCGTGTCCTGCATACTGATCATGGCAGTATCTGTGATTTGTTACTTCTGTTTTACCAAGTATGTATCTTACTGTTCACAGGTTTTATAGAGTAGCAGCTGCACAGATAGCAGTATTGCTGTTAATTATCTGAATGTCTAGTGCAGGGATCTAATGTTTTGTTTTTCCTTAGCACCTTTATCTCCTTCTTCATGAGCAAACATTTTATTAACACAAATCAGTTGCATTATGTAATTTTCTGACTAGATGACTATCCTCCATTAACAAGCCCATTCTAGTAAGATTATAGCATCCAAAACAGGCTGCAGTTATGGGGCTTGTCAGTCTTGGACTCCAGTCTTTGCTGGAGTTCCAGCAGTGATGATTAAATATCTGTATTTCTTTTTAAACTTTTTTAGTGGTAGTGTGAAAGTGGGATCCTATCTGTTTTGTACATCATTTCAAATATGATTAGAAGAACATGTGATTGTGGTTGTACAGAGCAGTCACGCACCAAACATATAAACATCTTCGCACTAGTTTAATGAAAAGCAGCACTGGGAGCTGCACAGAACCAGCGCTTCCTGTTGCTGCAATGCAGATGGCGAGGAGGGAGAGGAGAACAGAAGGGGAAGTGTACACTGATGAACCGAAAATGTAGTCAAAGCAAACAATTCTAATTCTTCCCTTGCAGAGTGAAGAAAGAATGGTGGGATCAAATCCCAAATCCAGCAAAGAGCCATTTGCTCGTAAAAAATGTCAAGGTAACTTAAAGGCTTTGCAAAAAATACCTTTTCCTGATCACCAGAAGTAGAGTGTGTAATAAGTGCTATTGTTTGGCTTGTGCAGGGGATACTAAATACAATTTGCATGTGTCCTAAATCTAATTTGTATCTTTATTAGTTTTCAGTTTTGTGCTACATTGATGAAATTAAGTTCCCTTTCCATGACTTAAAGCAGAGTCATACAGAAAACCAAATGTAAGTAAGATAAAGGAAAAAAATGCTTTGCTTTACAATATAAAATAGTTTCCTGTTACATAAACATTAACTGTCCTTTCCTTTTGACTTCCAAAAACAGAAGTTGCAAGAACTGTCTGGCTCAAAGTTTGTCAAGCCAAAACTTCAAGGAAAAACATAACATCAGAAGTGCTGAGAAATCCTGCAGTTGCCGCAGCAAGTCTGGAGAGTGCTTTCTAAAAGGCAGCAGTGCAGTTTTAACCCCGGAGACAATTCTGGTTGAAGAGTCTGTAGAAATCTGTGAATGCTTAACAGACATTGAGGCTGAGAGCCAGGAAGAGACTAGTGACCAGATCAGCATGTTTGAGCCTTGCGAGAGCAGCGTCGGTGCTCTCAGAGAGCATGCTGAACACAATGATGCACTCGCTAGCATGTTTATTGAGCTCCTGGCAGAGGAAAACAACATGCGAGACAATAAAGACCTAGACATCATCACAGGTGAGCATAGAACGTTTGAGAAACTGGAGCCAGAAAATCCATCCCAGCGACATCCAAAAGAAAGTGCAGCCCAGAGTCAGCAGCCATGTGGTATTTCTCATCCAGTCTCCCTTTTCACCAGAGCTTCTCAAGATGGCTCAAATTGTAGTACAGCCAGCAAGAACTCAGAACAATTGGAAGAATCCTTTGAATCTGGCTATCAGAGCTCCAGCGTAAATTCTGCTTCTCTAGATACAAAAGATCTTCAGCATATGGTTCATCAGAGCTTTTTTCCCTGCAGTTCTGAAAGTCAGCATGACTTGTGTGTCCTGATCCAGGAATCTCCAAATAAACCATCCTTTGAGACCAAAAAAGACAGAATAAGCAACTCTGCCTACAAGAGTTTTGATACCCTCGTGTCTCCATGTGTGGAGCTGTGTGGCTCTGCATACAAGAGCTTTGACACCCTTATCACTCCGTCCGCGGAGCCCTGCGGTTCTGCCTGCAGGAGCTGTGACACCCTCGTGTCTCTGCCGGTGGAGCCCTGTGGCTCTGCCTACAGGAGCTTTGGTGCTCTTGTGTCTGCATTCAGGGAACCGAGTAGCTCTGCATATAAGAGCTTTGATACCCTGGTGTCTCAGTCTCTGGCTGACAGCAGCCTGACTCTGTGTTCTGAAAACGTGTGCTCCTCACTGCCTTTGACACAGCTTTCAGAGACACCAGAATTTAGCTGCAGAGATCAAATTTATCAACCCCCTGGCAATCAGACCTGTTATACCAGCGGCAGATCTCCCTGCACTGAGCTTGACTTTGATAACGCCTCTTCAGAACCTACCGATTTTCCATCTTTCTCTACCCATGCAAATGACAGTGCTTCAGCTTTCCTACCAGAGGAGGAAACACACAGGCAAGTAAGACATCAATGTGTTCAAAAGAAAGCCAGTGTCATTTCTTGCCCCATTCAACCTCAGCCATCTGGTTATCAGCCTTTTGATAGTGCAGTTACAGGTCACAGCCCGTACTGTGACAGTGACAGTGAGGTTATCTCTGGGTCAGTACATGAACCCTTCGTTCTTTTATACAACAGCCTGAGAGAAGCACCTCCAGACACACCGGTCTGTGACCCTGACCGGGGGACAGGTGACCATGTGCATTTGACTGTGCAGGGCTCTGACTGCTGCGTTGCCCGGGGTTCAGCCTCTGATGAGGATGTCACACAGACCAGCGATGGCAGCCTTTGGATTGTCAACTCTAATGAGCTTCCTAGTGATGGCAAAGGTGAAAATACCAGCAAACAGCTGTTGCATTTGTTAGAGCTGAACTTGAACAGCAGAGAAAGAACTGTAAAGGGGACAAAACCTGACAGCTTTAACGATGCTGGTGGAGAAAGGCCAGAGAGCAGCAGCAACAGACTAAACACTGATGTTTGCTACCACACACGCGACCACTTGAGGAAACTTGGGAATGCAGGGGAAAGTAAAGAGGTGATAAAGCATGTGGTGGGCAGGGGGTGTGGCTCAGCAGCCGGCTTACCAGGAGAATCACTGGACAGCCTTGGACTGAACTTGGAAAGAAAAACTGCAGAGCTCCTGGAGCTCCTGGTCTCAGACAAGTTGTCACCTCTTCTTGTCAGTAGCTCCTGTTCTTCTGATCCTCACACCAGTCACAGTGAGGGCTCCAGACTGGCTCCTGCAGTTAAAAAAAGGCCAGTAGAACTACTGAGGGAAAACAACAGGAACAGTGAGAAACAAATTGAACTGGTACAAGCCCTTGCACAGGAGGACAACTGCTACATGAAGGTAGCCTAGCCACACTTGCCAAGGCTGCACCAAACCAGTCTTTGGAAATAAACTGTATGGCGAATCGAAATGTTGGTGTTCTTCCTGTCTTGCCCGCGGTAAGGCTGCTGCCGCTCAGGTGTGGGTTCAGCGGGCTGCAACGCTCGTGCCGGGCTGGCAGCCGCCATGCGCTGCGGACCCCGAGGAGCAGGAGCAGGGGGTTGGCACCTCGTGATTGCAGCCACACCACTGTCGGGCAAAGTCAGAGCTCGAGTTTCTCTGGCCCTGGCTGCTCTCTAAACAGGAGTTCCTGGTACGGCTCCTGCGGCTGTTGCCCTGTCTCTGTGCTGCCTGGAAAGTGCTGAGGACGGTGCGGGAGGTGCTGATGCGCCTGGAAGCGGGATGTAGGTGCAAGTCGAAGGGGAAATAACTGCCTTGCACTGATGGCATCACACCACTTCTGTAATTTATTTATTGAGGGGGAGGAGGCAGGAGGGAGGTCCTATGTCCTAGCTCCAGCATGGGGTGTGTGTTTCTACACTTGCTCAATCAAGACCTGAAATAAAGATTACTGTCATCTGGGCTTAGGCAATGCTGTTTTAATGATTAGTTTCTTATTCTGTAGAAGCAAGCAGAGTTACTTCATACGTCTACAGCTGTAAATGGAATTGGACATTTCTGAGCAGTGTTTTCCCAGAAGGATTATCCAGTTCATGGTCAGCTTCCCTCAACTGATGGAGCAATTTTTTGGCCTCTTGTTCTTGTCCAGTCAGAGTGGGAATTACGCCTGCGGCTTTAAGGCAGCATATGCTTCTTGTTGGATAGTTGTTCCAAAAGTTTTACTCACAACTCTGAACTTTTCTAAGGTATTACCATATATAGTGTGCTGGCAGTGGCACAGAATAGTTAAGAACCTTTAAGTAATTCTGTGTGTATTAAAATATATGTGTGTATTCTCATTATTTAGAAAACCCTATTTGCATTGCCATTCATAAGGAAGGAAAGCGTACTGCTAAGCACAGAAACGGGTTTAATGTGTTTTGTAAGTGAGATTTTTGCACTGCAGATCTTGGAGGTATGCATCGATTTTGCAGTGGTTAAAAAGGGTGTAAGTCCTGGCAGCACGGTGAAGTGTCTGTGTTTAGCCGCAATGGTCAGTATTTGCAGAGGCGGTGGTTTGTGGCTCACTTTCACCCAGGTGGTGGTTAGTGAAAGATCTTCCTGCTTGTAGCAAGGTGCTGATGAACCTGTTATTTGTTTGTTTTTACTGAAAATATCAGGCTGAATGTTATTTTCACTCAGGTGAGGTTTAATTCTGTTGGAAATCCTGTTTCTTTGCATGAGGGCAGTCACTGCTGTGGGTAACATCAGCACAAGCTGTGTGAGGCAGGCGGGTGAAGAGGCTTTCCAGGACCCGTCACCCGCCCCGGCACTGACATGGGGGAGCAGGAGGATGCTCGGAGGCCGTGGGCCACCGCATGAGTAAGCTGGCTCACTTCCCTAAATCCAAGCAAAGTCAAGTTTAAGCAAAAACCCACAGCCAGTTACTGCAGCTGCCCGCAATGGGTTACTCACCGTTTACTGTCGTGGCACTGGGCTGTTCGGGTCGCAGGGACACCAGGGGTGCCTCATGCCCCCACTGCTCCTGCACTCTCCCTTGTGCGCTTGTGAAATCCTCCTGGAAAGCTTGTGTGTGGCTGGAGCAGCCAGGAGGGGTCTGCTGGGGCCGGGATTGGAAAGCTGTTCCCTGCAGCGCTTCTCTGCTGAGCCCCAGCTTCACCTGCCTTTCCCGGGCTTGCTTTCCTTCTGCGTCACGACGCCCTCCCGGCTCCTCGTTCCTGTTGGATGGCTTTCTGCACATGGGTGTTCTTCTCCTTCTCTCCTTCAGTATTTCTCCAGTGAAATCGAGCTAACTCTGCAGGAAGGGGAGCCTTACTTGTGCCTTTGCTTGGCCCAGGGCGGTCGGTGAAGGGAGCTGGCTGGGGGCGGCCAGCGCAGCCCGTCCGGCGGCAGGCACGGGGCTGTCCGGCGGCTGGGAGCTCAGGTCACGTTCTGTCCTCCGCTGCCTCTGCCTTCGCTGTCTGGAGCCCTTGCCAGGCGGCAAACCACAGGTGGTTCCGAGCGATGGGCTTCTGTCCTGAGACGGTGAATGGCCCGGAGGGGGGGAGCTCTGGTGCTGGGCTGGCTCCTGGCCTGAGCCGGGAGAGGAGCTTCGGTCCCTGCGCTGGGACCCTCCAGCTGTGTCCTTCTAACGGGACAGAGATTACTGACGGCAGGCAGTGTGTTTTCAATGTTTTTCCGTTTGCTTTGTGAGACTGCAGTGCAAGTAGAGGCTTGTGCTAAGTTCTCGCCTCGTTACGAAGCCGTGATCACTTGCTGGCAGTTGTTCCACGTCTTTCCCACCTGGCTGCCTGCCGGGAATCAGCAGCCTGCCTCACCGTGCGGGAAATGGGTTCCGGGGAACAGGAGGTGTGTTCCCAGCTCAGGAGAAGCCGGATCCCACACCGCGCTGTTCCCCGGCAGGGAATGCCGCAGCCTTGCCTCCTGTCCTCTCCGGGCTGCGTTGCTCCTCGGGAACAGGCACCTGCCCCGAGCAGCCGCTGGCAAAGTCTCCTTGGGGACAAGGTCT
Source organism: Syrrhaptes paradoxus (assembly GCA_013400615.1). Taxonomy (NCBI): domain Eukaryota; kingdom Metazoa; phylum Chordata; class Aves; order Pterocliformes; family Pteroclidae; genus Syrrhaptes; species Syrrhaptes paradoxus. The sequence continues at coordinate 158,118 of VZTO01026101.1, forward strand.
GTCGTTGCCTGTGGACAATGGTCACCACAGAGGCGAGGGTGAGACTAGTACGGAGCAGGAGCTGGAGGATGTGGGGTTAGGTTCTTGAGGGTAGGGACAAGTTAATTTAGGGTGAGGGAGGGGTCAGCTTTTTAAATAACTTGTCTCTGCCTCTTGCTTTGGGACTCTGCCTTGTTCAAGCAGGGCACAAGGATATCCAAGTGCTTATCCATCGGGAGCCACAAGCTTTATCTAAGAAAATAATTTTTTTAGGTGCTGCATTCGAGCAGTGACATGGCCAAAGGGACCAAATGAGGGGACTGTGACTTACAAAACCCTGCTCCCTAATCACAGAATGGTTTGGGTTGGAAGGGACCTTAGAGACCACCCAGTGCCACCCCCTGCCATGGGCAGGGACCCCTCCCACTAGCCCAGGTTGCCCAAAGTCTCATCCAGGCTGGCCCTGAACCGCTCCAGGGATGGGGCACCCACAGCTTCTCTGGGCACCCTGGGCCACTGCCTCACCCCCCGCACAGGAAAACATTTCTTCCTAAAATCTCCTCTGAATCTCTCCTCTTTCAGCCTAAATCCNAGTGACCAGGGGCTGAGCGGACAGTTTGCTTTCTCCTAGCCCTGTCTTTTCTGCAGAAAACTCCTTAGGGAGCGTGATCTGTGCAGCTGGTGTTCCAGCTCTGACCGAGGCGCTTCCAAAGTGTTTTGCATTCAGTTGCTGTCAGGAGGAGTGGGTTTCACTGGTTCTCAGGGGACTGGGTCCGTGCAACACACACACATGGATCACTTCCTCCCCACTCCCGATTGCTGAGTACAAGGCCTGCCCTGGGCTCCCACAGGGTGATGTATCATGATCACACATTGCCCAGAATTTAATTTTTTTTCACTGTCCTGCTCTGACTGAGGCAGCGGCGTCGTGCCCTCAGCTTCTCGTCGGGTGTCGCGGCACAGCCCTCGCGCCCCCGGGGCTGAACAGCAGTGACGAGGTCGGGAGCCAAGCAACAGCTCCGCGTGGACTTGCTGATGGTCAGAGCGCTGAGACCAGTGAGCCAGGCTGGTTTCCAGCTGCAGGACTATCGTACGTCAAAGCAGATTTCTCCAAAGCAAAGGGGAAAAGCAACCGAGGGAGGAAGAGGAAAGGTTCCGGGTACCTTGCCATCACACTTAACCACAGCTGAAGCTTATTAAAGTGCCATACCTTGGTGTGTTTTCCCAAAGTACCTAATAATAGCCACCAGCAGAAGCACCAGTTTGCTGAGTCCTGACTATTCTTGTTCCTTTCACAATCTGAGGAAGTGATGGTGAGAGGAACCTCCCGTGTCTGCTGTGCTCTGGCCAAAGATGCTTTGCTCCGTTTGTCCCTTGTGCTGTCCTGCTTCCATCCTGTCCCTTCTGTGGCTTTTTACAACACGGAAATTTCCCCTTCTACCCCTCCAGCAACACTGCAAGATGAAAGAAAAGAAAAACTGTCGGGAGCCTCAGATGAACCACACGGGGACCTGACCCCTGGGGCACGCTGAGCTGCACGGGGTGGGCGGGAGCAGCTGGGGTTGGGGTTGGTTTTTTTTGCTCTTAGCCAGAATACTTCCTATAAAACTCTTCCTGCCTGTGCAGGAGCCCTAAAATTCTGTATTCTGAATGCAGAGAGGCAATTGTAAGGGCAAAAGTTGGTTTAGTCCCAGCCTGTGCCCCGCAGCCTGTCGGGGGTAGAGGGGTGACTGCGCCAGACCTGCCCGGGTCCGTGCCGCAGGACTGGTGTCCCGGGATGGATCTGCTGTTTCCATGGTCCCGTCTGCACGCTGCTGTGCAAGTGCGGGGCATTCGCAGCAGTGGGGTGTTTGTCCTCTGCTTGAGTTTCTGAGTCGGTGACTAACATATCACTGGGACTTTCCTACTTGCTGCTGTTTCCCCGGCTCTTAGACGTGGGGAAATTTGCCACAAGCTGAAGATTTTGAGGTCGGCTGCTTCTCCCCGGCTCAGTCACCGCTGGTTTCACTTGCAGTGAGCCACCCACACAGCAGCAAGAATTACAACAGGGTGAGGAAGCACCGGACTATCTTCTGGGGGCAGAATTTCCACACTCGGCTCAGGGCTGTAACCAGTCCCTGGCCCTTGTCTTGATGCTCTAGAGAGTAGCTGTGAGAACCGGCCCGGTCCGTGCTGGCCGCCGTTGACCCTGGTTTGCGCTCGTGGCCCTTGGCGAGCAGCAGCAGAGGTCCCGAGGGGCTCGTGCTGCGGCCGCTGACCAGTGCGTCCACCTGACGTGCTCGGGGCTTGGAGGTTACGCGGGACCGTTTGTTGCTGGTGCCCTGCTCCCCCTGCCCGGCGGAGGGGCTCCAGAAGCACAGTGTGCTCCTCCGCAGAGCGAGGGAGGCATCGGAGCCGGCAAGCGGGACCCACAGGTCCGCGGGTGCTGCCTGTTCCGTGGCCTCGCTGGGGGCTGTGCTGGCCCCTGCCGCACACACTCCATCCAGGAGCATCAGGATTCTTCCAGCTTCTGCCAGGCCACCCTCCCTGGTCCTGGACTTGTCTTAAAACCTCCAGCGGGGCTCCCCAGTGTGAAGGACCAACACACTCGACCGCAGTCCCTCTTGTCTCTATTTTGCAGGTTACCTGCCCCTGTTGTAGCTTCTTGCTGCTCTGACCACATCACTTTCCAGCTTCCGCACAGGCACGGCGGCAGGGTAAGGAGTGTGGAAACTCAGCTGTGCAGAGCTGGTCGCACAACAGCAGCCGGGGACCCAAGCAGCTTCCTTGTTCGAGAGCCCCGCACCACCACGGCGCAGCAGGGAATCCCCCAGCGGGGAGGAACAGCCTGCAGGTTCCTTCTTGCTGAACTGCAAACATTTACCGGTGCTGATTTGGATGCAGATACATGGATGTGACACAATTTCATCGCATGAGTCCCTGCACTCTAGTGGAGCCGATAACCCCACGTTCTGGCCTTTCTAGCCTCAAACAAAACGAGCTCCTGCCTTCTGCCACCCTACAATGAGCTCCTGCCAGCATCACAGCAAAGCCACAGCTTCACCACCCTTGGACTGCCCCAAGAAAGTCTCACAAAGCTTTTTGGCTTCTCTGTGCAGAAATGTATTTTGAAATTTTGAAAACATTGGTTACTTTGGAGCAATCTGTTTCCATGAAAACCCTGTTTATCTCCAGTTTTGTTAGTGTGCCCCAACCTATTGCAAGGTGCTGCCCATCAGCTCTGCCTGCAACCCCATCCTGCCTGCTCTCCTGAAGACACTGTGTCGCTGCTGGTGACACGAGAAGCCAGTAACTGTGTTCGGGTGCCTGTTCTGCGGGTTTGGGAGGGAGCCAGCACCGCTGCTGCAGGCTGGGCTCTGCCGTGCGATTGTCTCCTGCGGCTCGCTGCTTGCCGTATGCAGGCAGCGTGCAACGGGAGCCGCTGGCTGCTGCTTTGAAGGCACTTCCACAGCCAGAGGCTGAAGCAGCTCGTGTGTTTTCACCTGCGAGAGACGCCGGAAGCTGCCCAAGGCTCGCTCGGCTGCCGTACCCACCCCAGGTGTGGGAGAGCTGCTGCCGGGCAGCGTGGGTGGGGTGAGCTGATTTTTGACAGCTGTGGTGAAACAAAGATCCAAGAGGCTCAGGTGAGCCTGTAAATAGCTGGATGCTGGCAGCAGGACTCTGGTCTTGGTGCATCTCTATGAGCAGAGGTGTGGCGAGCAGAGCTGAAGGATGTTGGCTCTGAAGGAGCTGGTTTCTACCAGCCTGCGTGGAAGGAGCGGGGAGCTCTGTGGGCATGGCTGGCTCAGGTGAGCATGGTGGGAGTGCGATGGGTTTGCTGAGCTCGTGCAGAGCCGGTGCTCTTTGGAAGCACAAAGGCAGAAGGTGTGACCTGGGACTGGGCTGGGAGTGGTGGTGACAGGGGAGGGTGGCGAGGATGGGACCCATGAGCTGAGCAGACAGGAAAAGGCTGATGCTGAGTTTGTGAAACTGCAGAAACCTGGCTGTTGGACAGGACTCCGACAAAGGTGGGGAGGGGGCTGCCTGTGGGCTACCCCAAGGGGTCTGGGCCCTCAGAGGAGGGGGGTGCAGAGGCTGTCCTGGGGGCTGAGCGCGCACAGGGTAGCGAGGCATCTGGGGAGGCACTCGGGCACGTCCTGCATGGTGCAGCTGAGGGCGGTGGGTTTGAGCTGAGCAGAGCTGCAGGTTTCTGTTCCAGATGGTCAGGGTGAGTTCACAGGCACAGTCATTCCTGTTTCTGTTTACCAGCTCGTGTCTGGTGATTTCCTAAGTGAAGAGAGGAGCCTCTGTGCGATCCCCTCCGTGTGAGCAAGAGGTACGTAGCCCCAGCTCTGTGAAGGTAAGTCCTTCTCCCTGGCAGGAGCCAAAGTGATGTTCTCCTACTGCAGCCTTCGTGCAGGATGGGTTCAGACCCGGGGTATATTGGGGAAAACAAGAGGCTGAGCCCAATGTTGGTGGCTGCAAAGAGACAACTGGCAAAGACAAAAGGGAGGCAGGAGGGCTGGGGGCTGGGGTCTCCGTCGGTGGCACTCAGCATTCCCCAGACTGAAAGCAAAGCGCTTCTTCCTCCCCCGTGTCAGCTCACAGGCTGCCAGCTGGAGGCTTTGCTGTTTTTCAACCTGCTGCTTTGCTGACTAACACCTCCGCTTTCTGCCTGGCTCATTCATATTTTACCCCATTTCCTGAACTTTGAGGTGGTTTCTTCTATTGCTTTCTCTTCCAGTAGAATGCTGTTACTCATGTCTCAGCTGTTCTGCTGTTTTTTACTCATTGCTTATGGTAATGTATGATCATCTTCCTCCTAAATGTCACCAGCCAGTAAAGGTGCCTTTGACCCTCGAGTTACACCACATCTGTATTTTTGACGATGCTGAGGATATTGCTTTAATTCCATTCTGACAGGAAGAAAATACAGCGGTAGTACTGGTTTTGTGGTGGTTTTTTCCCCACTTGACAGCTGCGAATGTTGCTGATTCTCTCTCCTACAGAAAGGAATTGTCAGCTCTGATTGTTATTTCCTCTGTGTGTGTTTGTTCTTGCTGATAAGCACACACAGATGTTGTTGTGTCAACATCTTCCGGTCACAGCAAAACGCTGGGTCATCAATAACTTTAGCAGAATCTGCCAAGCCTTCCCTGGTGTGCCCTTCACGCTTGCTTCTGGGTGAATCTTGCCGCTGCAGGCTGGGCTGAGATTAGAGCTGGATGAAAGCAGTCGCCTCCTGTCTCGAATCGGCAGAAATCCACAGCAGTTGGACTGCTTCAGGTCTTCCAGTGCTTTACTCTGGGGGTGGATTTGGCTGTCCTGAAGGGCCATGGGACCTCAAGTGCAGAGGAGTCAGTGCCCACAAAGCCTAGAGCAGCTCTGGAGCTGTGTGCCCTTGGAGATGGTCTCTGACACCGAGCCCCCCGTTCCTGCCTCTGTATCAGCACAGAAACCGCAGCTGCTCTCTTTTGCACTGTTATTAGCAGCTTTCCCGTGGCTGTGTATCCATTGCTCCAGGCTGGCATCAGCAGCCTTTTAAGTCTGGATTTCTCCTTTTCAAGCAGCTGTTTTGTATGCTGGAAGCAATAAGCTCCTGATTATTTTCCAAATATCTTATCAGTACACGAGGGAGAGACAGCTGCTGACTGTGGAGCTGGGACCCTCTGTCTTGAGCATCTTCTGACAATCTTACGCCCTCTATGGCCTGCGATTGCTGCGCCCTTGCCTGCGTGAGGGATGGGATTTATTCTTTAACTACCACAAAAATGCATTGTACTCAGTCCGACCAGCCTTGACTGTCCCCTGTCTGTGGTTACAGCTGTCCGAGGAGCCCTGCGGGCTGGCGGTGCCTGGGCAGGGGGCAGCTGGGGCTGGGGGCTGCTCAGCTCAGCAGGGCTCAGGGCTGTGCCCGCAGCACGGCCGCATCCTTCTTTCCTCTCCTACCACTGCACTGTGCTGCATGTGTCCGCGGTGCTGCTCCTTCCCGGGGACACGGAGCACGCGGTGGGCTCCTTGCAGCCCCCTCGGAGGTGAGCTGACCCCCCCTCCTTCCGCGCCAGCCTCGCAGCCTGCAGACCCCAGCCCAGAGGGGTCCTGCCTGAGGTCTGGGGGCTGCTGCTCTTGTCCTGGTCCCAGGAGCCCTTCTGGGGACAGGTGGGAGGGTGTGCAGCTGTCCCTGGGGTGTCACCCGCTGCATGGTGTAGTCAGGCTTAACCCTTTAATACCTTGACACTGCTGCCCCACTGCAGGGCTCAGACTCCACCAGCCCCACTGTGACCTTTTTTAATTGAGGTGGTGAGTTCTTATCTGCTCTCCCACCTTTTTCTCACATAAGAGAGCAGAACGATACAGTAATAAATGTTGTGTGGGTGTTTGGACCCGAATTCATTGCTCCTCTGCTCACCACATCCTTCTATCGGCACAGTAATACCGATACAGGCTGACGTCAGCCGCCGTTTATCGCTGAGCGTCCCAGTCCTGCGCAGCCCTGGCTGTGCACAGCTCGGCTTTACTCTGACTCACTGCTGATGAGATCCACCTGCTTTCCAGCTGCTGTGCAGGCAGTGTCTGCCGCCGCAGTAATGATGTGCCCCGGCCAGCCGAGGATCTGCTGGAGGTCCGGGATGGACAGCTGAAAGGACCGGGCGAGGTAATGTCCGTGTTCCCACCTGCTTTCCCTGCTCCCAGTTTGTTGCTGCCTGGTACCTGTGGCTTCACTGTGCATCTTTCCTACAGTTGACGTGGCCCTCGTGCCCCTGCTCTCATTGCTGTTGGCCTCTGCTAGTCACCTAGAGATTCTTTCTGTCTCCCTGTTGCTTTAGCTTTGTGACTAGATGGCAGTGTACATTGATAATGAATTTTTTTTCAAGAAGAAAGCTTGTTTTTGCATATAACTGGTGGACTGAGAGACTTCTACTCTTTTTTGCTTGGGTGCAGCTATGACATTTATTTTCTCATGCTTGGAAATACCAGGTTTGTGGTTTGAGGGGTTTTTTGTTGTTTGTTTTTTAATTAAACTGAGTTTTTAACTAGGCTGTTTTATTGTGGAAGTTTTTTAAGCACGTACATTTCCTGTAGACACTTCAAATTGTGAGCTTAGACTGCTTCCATCTTTAGCAGTTTATAGTCCCATATTTCCAGATCCTTGACAAAATAATCTTCATAAATGTCTGT